>JAJOOH010006778.1:0-66017 GCA_029582605.1 Solanum gracilifrons | reverse complement strand
ATATATGTTGTAGATGTTAGAATTGTGAGGCTTGATCCCTTTGAAAGTGGGGAGATGTTTACTTTATAAGCATGTTGTGATCATGGCCGTGTAGGCAAAGTTGGATGATTGTTCTTTTGAGTAATGTTGATTATGTGAAGGTAATGTGATATGATGTGAATTTGTGTATGGTCTAAGAGTATGAAAGGTGACCTTGTGTATGAGACTTTATGTGTTATGCTTGGTTGTTGTCTTCTTTGAATGACTTATAATAAAAGAAAGGTTAGGATAGACTATGTTTACCTACTCTCACACCTAGTGAAGAATGAATGAAAGAATGTGAGAATGAATGAAAAGAATGGGAGTTAATGCTAATGAGTGAAAGTTGAGTCTATTGTAAGGATAGTCTCATAAAGTACTCCTTTAAATGAATGGGGTTCCTAGATGAAAGGTTTTCTCATCTTTGAATCCAAGAGATTCCTAAATGAATGAATGAGGTTTAGGATGGGTATTCCTTAGTGAATTGAGATAAGAATACTTAGTAGCAATCCTTATCCCTAAATGAATGAATGTTGGGCTAGGATGGGTACTCCTTCGTGAGTTGAGATGAGAGTACTTAGCAGCAATCCTTATCCCTAAATGAATGAATGTCCTAACTCCGTGGGGGAGTAATGTCTAGCACCGAGAGGATATGAAGATGGGTGGATACTCCTTCGTTAGTTGAGACGTGAGTATTTAGTAGCAGCCCTTAAGATGGGTGCTCCTTCGTGAGTTGAGATGAGAGTACCTAGAAGTAATCCTTATATCCCCTAACTATGTGCCCACATAGGACTACCTAGTGGTCTCTATCACGTAAAGGCTAAAAGAATGACCCTACCTTAGGCAAGTAGGGATCCCTCATCCGGTAAGGGTATTACCAGGATTCCATGTCAAGCTCCATGGTCTATATCGGTTAAGGCTCTTCCCCCACATTAATGAATGAATGAACTAGGGTCTTTTAAGGATGTACTACTTAGGATAGGTGGTGGAATGGGTCATCATCTAGACATTGTACAAGTATACATTTAAGGGAGATCTTGGTGTGTCTTAGTAATGATAATGAATGAATGAGTCTCTTTGGGCTAATTAATGAAAGTGTTGGTCTTTGAGCATGCTAATGTGAAAGTGAGTCATAATGAATTGAATGTAAGTGCTTATGTTGAATTGAATGTATGTGATGATCTTATGCCATTAGTGAATGAAGTTGTCTAAATGCATTAAGTTGAAAGAATGATTTATGTTGAGATGTAAATAGAGCTTGTCTTGTGTAGCCTTAAGGATCACTTGGGTGCGGTATGGAGAGGTAGTATGGGCTGCTTCACCATGTCTTACTTAGGTGAGTCTTGGGATGACATTTGATGAGTGTTCTAGCGTTATGAAGTGACTTGTTGGCTTATGTGATTATATGTTTCATGTGATCAATTGGTGAAGGTTGAGGTATGCATGGTAAGTGCACTTTGTGTAACCTTAAGGTGGTGCCTTAGTGTGGGTGATGGTATGGGACGTTGCCCATACATTGCACAAAGGTATTGCTTAAGGGTTACTTAAGGTGGAGGTCCAAGGCAAGAAGGTAAAGGTAAATGGGTTATGTATGTTTATAAGGTATTGTGAAGCATATGACTTTGTATTGTTGGTTGTGACTTGTAAGGTGCCTATTGTGTTGATGTTCATGAGATTTTATCAAAATGGCATGAAAGAATAACTTCCGAACAAATGTCCTTTTTAGCATGTTTTGCATATTCTCATACTTAGTGCGTGTGTTGTACTAACCCTTTTCTTCTTTTTTACTACAAGTGTAGGTTGTGGTAACTAGGAGGAGATTGTGCTTTGGAGTTGCTTGGATTGCTTCACTCTTCCAAGTCTTTGGTATGTCCTCAAGATTCGAGGACTATGTTTAGAAGTTTCTTAGTCATTGTAATAGACACTTAAGTTTCATTTCATTTGTAAAGGGTCGTGTCCCTTAGTACGTTTTAAGTTCTTGTCTAAGATTGGATAAAGAGACTTAGTAGTTCCGCTTGCGTATTGATGTTTTCAAATGTTGATGACTTTTGAAGTCTTATGGTCCTATTGAATAAAAGTTTTAAATTCTTAGTGATTTTTATGATCTATACGATGAATGAATGCTAAGGCTTGGATAAGACCTCTGAGAGGTCGAATACGCATCTAATGACTAGGGGGTGCTCTCGGGTCGTTACACTCTTAATCTCTTTGAATTAAAAAAAGGTTTAAATATAAGTTATTTTTTAATATAGATTTGTATCTTCTTTGGAATAGTATTTCAGTTTTGGACAGTATGTATGGGCTAGGTCCAATTTCATTCTATTGTTTTATTTCTATTGTTCTATTTCTTATGTTATGAAAGCTAAGTGGCTTGTATGGGGTTCTTCGGAGTTTTATACGCCATGTTACATCTAGGGGGTCCCCCTAGGTCGTGACAAACTTGGTAATCAGAGCACAAGGTTTAGAATGGCCCTAGGATGTCTCATAAGACACGTCTAGTAGAGTCTTGTTAATAAGTGTGAAGCGCACCACATTTATAAATGAGAGGCTACAAGATGATTAGGAAACTCCACTTCATTCATTACTCTTAAGTCGTGTGATAGAGTTTAACTCTATAAGATCTCTCTCCTAATCCTTATCTGATTCTCTATAGGATATGGCTACTCGAAGAGCGTATGGTAGAAGGAATATTAGGGAGAATGCGGAACAAGAAGCTCCTCCCTAAGCTCCTCAAGTTTCGATCGATCCTTTGGCCGAGCAAGTGACTAATGCGGAGTTTAGGGCTGCTTTTCAAGTGTTGGCTCAAGCCATGACGGCCCAAGCCAATAGGGAGGTTGCGGTTCCCGTGAACTAAAATATGGGCATGACAACATCTAGAGTAAGGGACTTCACTAGGATGAATCCTCGTAAGTTTCATAGTTCTAAGGTTGAGGAAGATCCTCAAGAGTTCATTGATGAGATCTATAAGGTTTTGATGATCATGGGAGTGAAGCCGGTGGAAAAAGCGGAGTTGGCCTCTTATGAACTTAATGGTGTGGCACAAATATGGTACAACCAATGGAAAGAAGGGAGACCGAAAGATGCGGGTCCTTTTAATTGGGAGAAGTTTAACGCTGTTTTTCTTGATAAGTTCTTTCCCCTTGAGATGAGGGAAGCCAAGGTGCTAAAGTTCATAAACCTTTGACAAGGGAGTATGGGTGTTAGGGAATATGCTCTAAAGTTCACGAAATTGTCTAAGTATGCTCCAACGATGGTTGCCGATTCTAGGGCAAAGAATGAGTAAGTTTTCTCAGGTTTGTCCAAAATGGTGGTCAAAGAGTGTCATACCACCATGCTCATTAATGACATGGACATCTCTCATCTCATGTTTCATGCACAATAGATTGAAGAGGAGAAACTTAAGGAAAAGTCTAGAGAGGCAAAAAGGACTAACACCGGTGATGGTAATTTTTCTCATGTAAGGTCCGATGGATAGGGTCATCCTAGATTTTGACAAAAGTTTTCCGGTCAAGGTTCCTCCAATGCTCCTCCTAAGCTCAACAAATATCGGGTATCTAACACTAAGCCTCAAGGATGAAATGGTAGTGGATCTTCATTGCCCATGTCTACTTGTACTAGGTGTGGAAGGAAGCACGATGGTAAGTTCCTAGCTATCACAAATGGTTGCTTTAGTTGTGGTAAGAGTGGTCATAAGATGAGGGAATGCTCGATGCTTACGATTAACAGAAGAGAGGGCAAGAAAGCTCCTCCTAGTAGTTTCGGTCCCAATGCTCCTAAGCAAAATAGATTCTATACAATTTAGACTCGTGGTGAACAAGACGGTTCTCCCGATGTGGTTACCAGTATGTTGAAAGTTTTCGAACTTGATGTTTATGCTTTACTTGATCCCGGTGCTACCTTGTCTTTTGTGACACCATATATGGCTATGAGGTTTGATGTTCTTCCAGATGTGTTGTTAGATATGTTTTTTTGTCTCTACTCTTGTTGTTGATTCTATAGTGGCTAAGAGGGTCTATAGAAAATGTCATGTTTCCTTGTCTCATAGATTAACTCTTGTTTACTTGGTAGAGCTTGATATGCTAGATTTTGATGTTATCCTTGGTATGGATTGGCTTCACTCATGTTATGCTTCTATTGATTGTAGAACTTGTGTAGTCAAGTTTCAGTTCCCAAATGAGTATGTCCTAGAGTGGAAAGGGGGAAATTTTATGCTTATAGGTCAGTTTGTCTCTTGTCTTAAAGCTAGAAGATGATTTCTAAGGGTTGCACTTACCATCTAGTTAGGGAAAGGGATGTGGATTCCAAAATGCCAACTCTCAAGTCGATCCTCATTGCTCTGGATTCCAAAATGCCAACTCTCAAGTCAATCCCCATTGCTAATGAGTTTCCTGAAGTGTTCCCAGATGATTTACCCGGTATTCCTCCCGAGAGGGAAATAGACTTTGGTAGTGACCTTCTCCCAGATACACAACCTATTTCTATTCCATGTTACCGTATGGCTCCAACAGAACTTAAGGAGTTAAAAGACCAATTGAAAGATTTGTTGGATAAGGGTTTCATCCGACCGAGTATCTCTCCATGGGGTGCTCCAGTTTTGTTTGTTAGAAAGAAATATGGTTCTCTTCATATGTGTATTGACTATCGTCAATTGAACATGGTGACCCTTAAGAATAAGTATCCTCTCCCAAGGACAGATGACTTGTTTGACCAATTTCAAGGAGTGAGTTACTTCTCTAAGATTGATCTTCGATTGGGTTGTAACGACCCTCAAAATAAAGTAGGATAAAGTAGAGCCTCACATGGGTTTTATGCATTAATAACTTATCAAAATAATGAAGAATAGCCTTGTAAGTTAGTTTTAAAGAGTTTGGAAGTCAAACGTCAAGGGACGACCAAGACGTTCTGAAACTAGTCTTTTACGTGTCGGTGTGTTCTAGTATGTTGTTTATGTTTTTATGTGTTATTTGGAGTCTAAAATCAGTAGAGGTGACCCTAGTGTCTTAATAAATGTTTTTAGGGTCAAAACGTTTGGATACGATGCCCCGGGGGCCACCCTAAGGGTCCCCGAGGAGAACCCTAACCTTGGTCAAGCAAGCTGCCAAGGCAGCTTGAAGTTGTGCTTGGAGGGAGCATGTCCGAGTCGCGGACTAGCTCCACCAAGGGCCAAATGTTTGGTCCGCGTCCCGGACATGTCGCGGACTCTACTGTCTTGAATTTAATTTCTAGAAAACTGGTGGGAACACCTCCGAGTCGCGAACTTGTTTCCCGACAAAATCTGCGAAAATAAAACTCAAGTTTGACTTATTTAAAAAAGTCCAACTAAGTGAGGGGTAGTTTGGGTACTTTGGGAAATTATTATAAATGGTTATTCTACCTATTTTAGGGTATTTTAAGTTTGTTAAATCCCCAAAACCTAAATTTAGACCCCATTCTTCAAATTGACCCTTCCCTCTCAAAATAGATTCTCTCAAAAACCCCATTGAAGACCTTGATGAAGCTCAAGCTAGAAGATCGGTTTTCAACTGATTTCTTCTTCAATTTCATGGGTCTTCAATAATTAAGGTATGGTAACTCTTGATTCTTGAATAACCTCTCATTCAAGGAGTTCTATCAAAGATTTTCAAAAGTGATTCAAAGACCAAAATTCCCAATTTTCAATCTAAACATGGGTTCCTTGTCAAACGATTTTCTAAATCATTTTATTGATGAATTAATGTGGAATTAAGGTTTTTAAGATAATTTTCAAAGGAATTCTTAAAGAACCCATGATCCCCAAATTCTCGAAAATTGGCCTATGATGTGGGTCTTTGTGAATATGATCTCGATTGGTGAAATTATGTTTAGATTTGATTGTATTGATATTTTCTATGATTATCTATACTTATTCATGTTGAATTGTTGGTATATTGATGAGTTGAGAATTATGGCCTTATGGGCAAAGTTATGGGTTGATCCCTTTGTTTATAGAATGGTACTTAGATTATGTTTATGTTATTGAATTACATTGTTGATTCCTATTTCCATCTATGTCAATTGAATATGAATTTTTGAAGATTGATCCATGGTGATCATGGCTTGGAGAATTGGTAAGTTGACCTAACTTCTAGTCTATAGTATGAGAATTGATGTTGTGTAGTTTGATCCACTTATGGTGGAGGTGTTCACTTCTTGTCTATCTATGTATTTTGAGATCGTGGCCTTGAAGGAAATAGATGTGAAGTGAATTGATGATTATGATGCATATGTTTATAAAGTTATGCTATGAAGGTTATGTATGAAATCCTCAATGCTAGCATGATGTTTAAAGTGTGTTGATGATGAGGGGTATAATGTGAATGATAATGTTAGGGATAAGATGTGGTCTACATGATTGATTATGTTAGGTACTATTGTGGAATGACCCCTACCTATGTGACCCATATATGAATGTTTGATCATATACATGTTAGGAGTACCTAGTCAATGTTGAATGTGTCCTTGTCTCCTATGATGAAGTGTGGGTGTGTGGTATAGAATCCCTAAGGGATTTATATGTGAATTGCTCATGAATTGGGGACATTGTGAATGTGTTTTGATCCCTTTAAGGGAAGAACACTCAATATCAATATTGTTGCTAATATGTCACAATGAGGACCAATATGCACATACACACACTCTACCTGTATAGCTATGAATATGATGTGTTATGGTGTCTATTGAAAGGTTAACTTTTATATGCACCCTTACATCTTATTATGCATGCAAAGTGTATGGTTAGCAAGGTCTGAATATGTGTTGTATAAAGGTGTTAATGTGAAAGGCTTTCTCACATATGTACACAAATGAATGAATGAATAAGGTTTATGATAATCTAGTGAAAGTGAGTCTCTTGAAAGGTTTCCTCAATTGTACTCTAAACTAGACTATGTTATGAATATGGTATGATTATGTGAAAGGTCATTCTGACATAATGTAGGTTCTATGATGAAAGGTCATTCTCATCTTAGAAACCTTTGAGCTATGATATGAGGGATTAAGTCCCTAAAGCCTACTTTATGAACTAATGTTAAATAAAGGCTTAAAGATGTTTAAAAAGGGAGTTGGAGCTTAGCACCGAGTGAACATGAAAAATGAGAGTGGGGGCTTCACGTTTAGCAAGTCCAGCTTCCCACAAGAGAACCTTCACGTTTAGCAAGTCCGGGTTCCCAACATAGATGTTGTCTCATGAGATGGAAACCTCCACGCTTAGTAAGTCAAGGTCTTCTAGTAGCAATCTCCTTGTTCCATAACTACGTGCCCCTGTAGGTATTAGCTTAGTGGATCCACTAGATAGCTATTAGGTATGTAGGTCCTACTTTGGCAAGTAGTACCCTCTCTTTTCGATGTAGGGGTAGAACACCGGATTCCATGTAGCTCACATGGTCTATGTCGGTTATGGCAATGTCTCCCGAAAGTTAAGAAATGAACTAAGATAAGAATATGAACTCTAGTCATGATTTCTTGAAGAGTTACTTAGTGTAGGTAGGACAATGGACCCTACTTATGCATTGCACTAGTGTACTTTAAGGGAGGTTATGATTAGGCTCTTTATGCAATGAAGACTATGGTCTATGTATGTTAATATGAAAGTATGTTAAGGTTTACTTTACTTATCTCAAGACATGAAGTATGTTTATGCATGTGAATTACACTTATGACTTCTTAATGGTTTTGCTTAGTATATGTGGGGGAATGGGACTCCATGTGTACATTGCACAAGTGAGCTTGTGAAGGGGTTGTGAGGGTGGCTTACCTATGATATGAACTAAATGGGTTATGACTAATGATGTAGTAAAGGAATTAGTCCTTATATGATGTTATGAAGTAGGTTGGTCTTATGTCTAAATGAAGATGTTATGACTTGTTGAATAGGATGTGCCTAGTCTATGGTGGCTTCTTAGGAACACTTGGTGTGAGTAGTATTATGGGATGCTACTTGCACATTGCACTAGTGTGACTTGGGGGTTGTCTTAGGTGATGGTTCCTATGTGAAGACAATGTTTTATGGTGTGCTTATGACTCTGTGAATATATGTGGTTAGATTGATGAAGTCTATATGTAAGTTCACCCTTGGTAACCTTAAGGTGATACATTGCACCAAGTATTCCCTAAGGGTTGCTTGAGGAAAGGAGTTAAGATAAAGAGGAAGGTAATGTATTGTATGCATTGAATGTGCCTAATATGTTATAAGTGGCTCTATGTGCTATTATGAATGGTTTCCGTGTGTATGATGATGTATATGGTTTATATTATGCCTAATGTACTAAATGTTCTTGAAGTTTCTCTAAAAAGGTATGATGCATAGTTTCCAACTAAATGTCCTTTTAAGAGCATGTTTTGCATGGTTATCATACTTAGTGCATTCTTGTACTAACACAATTCTTCTTCATCTTTTTACACCAAGTGTAGGTGATGGTGACTAAAGGGTCTTTCCTAGAAGTGATAAGTTTGGCTTACTATTCCCAAGTTTGGGTGTGTCCTTAAAGATTCAAGGACCTTTATGTTAAAGAGTTTCCTTAAGTTCTATGTACTAAATAGTAGTTTCTTTTGTATTGTAAGGGTTGTGTCCCTCTTGTGTTGTAGTCATGCTTTAAGATGGCTACCTTGAGACGTAGTATTCCAATTTTTGTATTAAAAATTTAATGAGGTGACTTTTATGTCTTGTGTTATATTATGAAAAAGTTTTAAATTTTCTGCTATTTTCCTATGATAAATGCTATGACGAATGCTAAGGGCTTGTATAAGACCTCCGAGAGGTCGAATATGTCGGCAACGACTAAGGGGTGCTCTCGGGTCGTTACATGGGTTATCACCAATTGAGGGTGATGGAAGATGATATTTCGAAGATGGCTTTTCAAACTCGGTATGGTCATTATGAGTTTTTGGTAATGTCATTTGGGTTGACTAATGCTCCGGCGGCATTTATGGATTTGATGAATAGGGTGTTTAGACAATACCTTGATAGGTTTGTGATTGTGTTCATTGATGATATATTAATCTATTCGAGAAGTGAGGATGAGCATATTGATCATTTGAGAATTGTGTTGCAAATTCTTAAGGACCAACAAATTCTTGCAAAGTTTATCAAGTGTGAGTTTGGTTAAGGTCCGTAGATTTCCTTGGTCATATTGTTTCAAGTAAGGGTATTGAGGTAGATCCTAAGAAGATGGACGCGGTCAAGAGTTGGCCTAGACCTATAACCCCTTCGGATATTAGAAGTTTCTTGGATTTAGTTGGTTACTATATAAGGCTTGTTCAGGGATTCTTTTTTAGTTGCCTCTCCTTTGACGACTTTGACTCAAAAGAAAGCTAAGTTCATATGGTCTGAATTATGTGAAAAGAGCTTCCAAGAGTTGAAGGATAGACTTACTTCTGCTCCGGTGTGACTTTACCGGAAGGGACCGATGGATTTGTTGTTTATCGTGACACCTCAGAAATTGGGTTAGGATGTGTGCTTATGCAAAATGGGAAAGGTATTGCCTATGCCTCAAGGGAACTTAAGATTCATGAGAAGAATTATCCTACCCATGACCTTGAACTAGTGGCGGTTGTGTTTGCCTTAAAGATTTGGAGGCATTATTTGTATGGAGTCCATGTAGATTGTTTACTGACCACAAGAGTTTCCAATATGTTTTTAATCAGAAAGATCTGAATCTTCGCCAAAGAAGGTGGCTTGAGTTATTGAAAGATTATGATACGAGTGTTCTCTATCGGAAAAGCAAATGTGGTGGCGGATACTCTTAGTCAGTTATTTATGTGTAGTGTTGCTCATATTGAAGAAGAAAAGAAAGAGTTTATTCGAAATATTCATAGATTTGCCCGATTAGGTGTTCAGTTAGTGGACTCCATCAAGGGTGGTGTTATGGTTCATAATGGTTCAGAATCGTCTTTTGTGGCGGATGTGAAAGCCAAGCAAGGTCTTGATCCAATCTTGGTCAAATTGAAAGAAGCGGTGCTTAAGAAATCCGTTAAGGCTTTCTCACAAGGGGAAGATGGTGTACTTAGATATCAAGGTCGTTTATGTGTTCCGAATGTTGATGACTTGAGGGAACAGATCTTGACAGAAGCCCTTAGTTCAAGGTATTCCATTCACTCGGGAGCCACCAAGATGTATCGTGATTTGCGGGAGGTCTATTGGTGGAATGGGGTGAAGAAGGATATTGCGGTATTTGTGGCTAAGTTTCCAAATTGCCAACAAGTGAAAGTTGAGCATCAGAAATCGGGAGGTTTGTCCCAAGATATTAGCATTTCTACGTGGAAGTGGGAAGATTTGAATATGGACTTTCTAGTTGGTTTTCCTTGCACCCGGCGATAACATGATTTAATTGGCATTGTAGTAGATCGGATGACGAAATCGGCTCATTTCCTTCCAGTCAAGGTTTCCTATGCGCGGAGGACGACTATGACAAGTTGTACTTGAGAGAAATAGTAATGTTGCATGGAGTACCTTTGTCCATTATTTCCGATCGTGGTACCCAATTCACTTTTTTATTTTTGAAGCATTCCAAAAGGGTCTTGGTACTTGTGTTAAGCTTAGTACGGCCTTTCATCCCCAAATCGATGGGGAAGCAGACGTACTATCCAAACTTTGCAAGACATGTTAAGGGCTTATATGATTGATTTTAAGGGTAATTGGGATGACCATTTGCCATTGATTGAATTTGCTTATAATAATGGCTATAACTTGAGTATTGATATGGCTCCATACGAGGCCTTATCTAGTAGGAGGTGTAGATCTCCTATAGGATGGTTTGAGGTGGGTAAAGTTTCCCCAATAGGTCCCGAGTTGGTACATGAAGCCATAGAAAAAATTCCACTTATTAGAGAAAGGTTGAAAATGGCTCAAAGTCGGCAAAAGTCGTATGCCGATGTGGGAAGAAGGGATCTTGAGTTTGATGTTCATGATTGGGTTTACTTGAAAATCTCAAACCATGAAGGGTGTGATGAGGTTTAGTAAGATAGGGCAACTTAGTCCATGATATGTTGTTAGCTTGAAGTTGATGTTTCCTCCTTGGATGCTAGCTTGGAGTTGATGTTTCCTCCTCGGATATGTGTATTGCATGCATGATGGGTTGTTAGACTTTGTTCCACCCCTCTTATGATGTTTCGATCATGTCCTAGCTTGGAGTCAATAGAACCTTTTTGGTTATATGCATTTAGATAAAGTTGCATTGTAGGCTGGGTTGTTAGTTCTGCTCCTACTCTTTTCGTGCCAGCTTGAATCTCATTGAAGGATGAATGATCCCAAAGGGGAAGATACTGTAACACCTCGAATTCAGAAAAGGGAAATATACTCATTTTATTTTGGCAGCCATTTGGCAAAGTAGCTCGAGGACGCCGAATGACTCGCTGATCCGCCGAATGACTCGGCGATCCGCCGAGTAGACCTACCTCTCCTTTTTGGCTTGATCTCTGAGTCCAGTGTTCTGTAACTTTGGGCGAGCTGAAATGAGTTCGCCGTTCCATTTGGTGAATCGCCAAGTTGAGCCCACATCGCCTAACTAAATTGGTCCAAGAGCTGGCTCACTGTAATTTTCGGCGAGCTAAAGGCTCACTCGGCGAGCTCCAGGGGGTTTCAACTTCAGTTTTTAAGTCTGGGACTTTACAGATTATTTTAATTCAGTACCATGTCGTTTTTCCCTTCACCTAAAGACCTATATAAGATTTTTACCCCAATTTTTCCCAATTTTTAAATGATTCTCTCAAATTTCTAAAAGAAAATCAAGTCTCCTCTCTAAAATATTTCTCTCTCTAGAACTTGAAGAAAAAGAAGGGTTCAACCTAGGGTTTCAAGGCAAGCCTCCATTTTCACCATTAAAGCTTCTCTTCTAAAATCATCCTCAACCCATAAGCCTTAAGTATGTTCAGTGATTGAGGTGGAGGTGCCTGAACCGGGGGAACTAGACATTTTCGCAACAATTAACAACTATAAATAATCGAGAGTAAACAAGTAGAGAGGGTTCCTTGGGAGTGTGAAGAATTGGATGCCAATTTCGCAAAATTGGTGATTATAAATTACTAAAAGTCGTTGAATCTCAGTGGGTAGGCTAGGTCTTCGGTGCAATAGAAATTTCTCAATCAACTATCACGAATCAAGAAAGTTCTTTCGAACCTCGACAAGAACAACAAAGATAAACAACTCATAACCTTAATCAATTTACTTTTTCAAGCTAGATTTGCAAAATTGCATTCAGACCCACTTTCTCAAGCTAAATCAGCAACAACACAATCACTACAGTTATCAACAAACAATTTAACTCAAACACTTCTTTCTCAAGCAAGAATAGAGTACTAAGTTAGAATTTCATTTGAAACTACAATTCCTCAATTAAAACACAAATTATTAATTGAACCCACTTCAAATCAACAATGAAATCAATAATTAACAACACTCATTCGATAATTAATGCGTCCAACTACATAATCACACCCCCAAGAATGGGTTTTTTAGCCAAACATAATAAAGAACAAGAAATCATTACCAACTATATTTTCCATCAGGTTGGGCAATAATCCACAAGTCTCCAAATGCTCAAATTGAAGCTAAAATCAAACAAAGCCTAGATCTCTACTCAAAAGTATAAAAACAATATTTTAGAATGTTCAAGATCAAAAACCCAGAAATGGACAATGAGGGAACTCCTTTTTTTCTTTTGAAAATTACATTTATACGTTCCCAAAATTTCAGCATCGAAGTCACTCGACGAAGTAAGTCGAGCTTCACCGACCTGGTGGGCGATACGCTGAGTGCCCTCTTTCTCACCCTTTTTGGCTTGTATTTTCACCAATTACTCTGTAAATTTTGGTGAAGTAAGTCGGGATTGCCGATCTAATCAACGATACGGCTAATGCTCTTCTTCTCGCCTTCTTGACATGTCCTTGCACCATCTTTTTTCTGTAACTTTGGTGAGCTAAATTGGCATCGCTGAACACTTCGATGAATCGCCAAAATTTTTATCCTATCACCAAGTTGGTTTTACCCATGAGCTGGACTATGAGAACTTTAGGTGAGCTGAAGGTCCACTCAGCCACTCGTTGAGTGGCTTTGGCTAGTACCAACCTTTATTTCCTTCAACTTCTTCAGCTTTTTCGCTACTTTTTGCCTCGTAATGTCCTTGCCTTCCTCTTTTGCCTTCATTGCTGCAAATTAACATTATAACATCAGTTATGAGCATAAAATAGGAATTGAGGACACTAATTTCTTAAATATTAAGCCTTAAATAAGTCGAAATCCCTCACTCATCAATGCTCCAAAAATGCGCCACAAAAGAGTTTCTGAAGTTTATAGGTTGGTACCCTCCGTCACTCAGTGTGCCAGGGTCACCTGCCCACGCCTTTTTTCCGTCGTTCATCTTGTTTGAGTTCTTTCAAAATGTATCTTCGCTCTCTTCCTGATTTTAACTATCCAAACTACATATAATCATTGAGAAATCCTATATATCCTAACCATAATTGTTGAATTCACATTTCAAATTCATGATAGAGTTAAGAGTAAAGTTTGAGGGAGTCCTTTGAGTCATTTTGAGAAGTCTTTTATAAATTTTTCAAACTTTTTTTGAGAGTTGAGTACTTGAGCATGAGGACGAGGAGAGTTGAGTTCAAGTTTTTGAAATGAATATAAGGGAACTAAGTATTCCCATGTGTAAATGTTTTACATTTAAAAATGAGAGGAAACCTTGATTTTGAAATGAGTTTATGAGGATTTTTTTAGCATAATCTCTTTTTCGATAACCTTTTGAGTAATAATCTCAAAGTTTGAGGATGAGGAAATTTTTTGAAACATATGAGCATGAGTTATATTATTGGGATTAGTATTGAGCACCGATATGGGGACGAGTTCAGACAACTCAAAGTCCTCATAGACCATGTATGTCAACATGGGTAAAGGGTCATACTTTTTAAATGATTCCTTGATGCTTTTAAGAATAGCTTTGTGGATCCACTTAGTTGAAGATGTCTTATACTCCAACAAAGTATAGGATAGGTCTGGCAGCGTGGGCGAGACGTTGTTTCATCACATAGGTCATAGTGATGGTTGTCGGCTAGAGAACCTCCCAAATAATAGTAAAGAGTTATTATTGTATTTTTAAATATGTTGAGTTATTATCTACTGTTTTAAAAGCTTTCTTTATACTGCATATTTATTGTTCCTTTTTATATTGAATTGAGTTGAGTATCATTGAGTTGAGTTGAGTTGAGTTATATAAGGTGAATATGTTTTTTTTCAGTTCAAGTTTACGTCTGTGCTTTAGAGTTCCCCTTACATGCTCGTACATTCAATGTAGTGATGCTATTTGTCCTGCATCTTTTATGATGTAGATACAGGTATTCAGGGCAATCAACATGTGCTCCGTTGATACCACTTGCAGTCCTAGAGTTGCTTTGGTGAGCCTCCTTGCTTCCGGAGGATTTCCCATTTATCTTTCAGTGTTGTTAGGAGGTCGTGGGTCTTGTCCCAACTTCCCTCATAGTTATTAAAGGCTTTATAGACAGTAGTGTTTTGAGGAGTCTTTTCCATTTCCATTGTTAATGTTTAACACTTGAGTTGCCTTCCTATCTTGATGTGTTTCTTATCGTATTAATTGATGACATTCTAATTTATTTGAGGAATGAGAAAGATCATGCTAGTCATCTTAGGGTAGTTCTCCAAACTTTAAAGGATAAGAAGTTGTATTCCAAATTTTCTAAGTTTGAGTTTTTTCTTTAGTCTGTGTAATTCTTAGGCCAAATTGTGTATGATGAAGGGATTCGAGTTGACACTCAAAAGATTGAAGATGTACATAACTAGCCCAGACCCACATATCCAACTGATATTAGGAGTTTCTTGGGATTGGATGGTTACTATATGAGGTTTTTTGAGGGTTTTTCATCTATTTCTTCCCCGTTTACAAAGTTGACTTAGAAAACAGTGAAGTTTCAATGGTATGAAGCTTGTGAGAAAAGCTTTAAGGAATTTAAAACGCGATTGACTACTACTCTAGTGTTGACCTTACAAGAGGGTACACAAGGCTTTATTGTTTATTGTGATGCATCCAGAGTTGGACTTGGTTGTGTATTGATCCAGAATGGTAAGTTTATAGCCTATGCCTCTAAACAACTTAAAGTTCACGAGAAGAATTACCTAACATATGATCTCAGTTGGCTGCTGTAGTGTTTGCTTTAAAAAATATGACGTCATTATCTCTATGGTGCTCATGTAAATGTATTCATCGATCATAAGCATCTTCACTATGTTTTCACTCAAAAAAAGCTTAACTCAGACAGATGAGGTGGTTAAAGTTATTCAAGGATTATCACATGAGTATTCTTTATCACCCAAGTAAGGCTAATGTTGTTGTTGATGCTTTGAACAAGTTATCTATGGGTAGTACTGCACATGTTGAGAAGGGCAAGAAAGAATTAGCAAAAGATGTGGATAGACGTGCACGATTGGGAGTCTGGTTATTGGATTCCAATGAAGGTGGTTCGTTTACTTCTTGCAAATTGCTTATGTAAGAACTAGTAGAAAGCAAGGGGCGTTCCGCCACTTGATTGTAAGGAAAGGAATTTGAAAAAAAAAAGTAATTTTATATATAAAGATATGGGTTTCCGGGCTTAAATCGAAATGGAATCCCCAAAAATGGATTTCTAAAAAAGATAACAAAAAAAATAACTTTTAAAAGGAATTCCAACTGTATTATTTAGATTCAAAGAAATATCTAAATCCAATGAAACAAAAAAAAGGATTATCTAATTAGTAATCAAATAATTAACGAATCATTTAGTGGTGCTAATGAATGGGGTTGAATCATCACTAGTGTCCGAAGTGAAAGAGAAACAAGACCAAGACCCTGTTTTGCTTGAATTGAAGGCAAATGTTAATAAGCAGAAAGTGATGGCTTTTGAACTAGGGGGAGATGGTGTGTTGAGGTATCAAGGTAGATTCTGTGTACCAAAGGTGGATGAACTCCAACAGAGGATCATGGAGGAAGCCCATAGCTCCAAATACTCTATCCATCCTGGTTCCATAAACACGTACTGTGACTCTAGAGAAGTCTATTGGTAGAGTAGTATGAAGAGGTGTATTGTAGAGTTCGTCGTCAAGTGCCCGAATTGCCAACAAGTCAAAATGGAGAATCAAAGGCCCGGTGGTATGGCTCAGAACATAGATCTTCCGGAATGGAAGTGGGAGATGATCAATATTAATTTCACTACTAGTTTGTCGCGGTCTCGCAGACATTATGATTTAATTTGAGTGATTGTAGATCAAATGACTAAATGATCCTATTTCTTACCGGTAAAGACTACCTTTTAGGCAGAAAATTATGTCAGGTTGTATATTCAAGATATAGTGCGCATTCATGGAGTTCCAGTGTCCATCATTTCATACAGAGGTGCACAATTCACTATAGAATTTTAGAAGTCTTTCCAAAATGGTTTGGGTTCGAAGGTAAATTTGAGTACTGTTTTCCATCCTCGGACTGATGGTCAAGCAAAGCATACGATTCATACTTTAGAAGATATGTTGAGAGCTTGTGTGATCAATTTTAAAGGTAATTGGGATGATCACTTACCTCTCATAGAGTTTGCTTACAATAATAGCTATCACTCTAGCATCCAGATGGCTCCTGATGAGGCTCTTTATGGATGAAGATGTAGGTCTCATATTGGATGGTTTTTGAGGTTGGTGAAGTTGGGTGGATAGGACCAGACTTGGTTCATCAAGCTATGGAGAAAGTGAAGATCATTAAAGAAAGGTTGAAAACAGCGCGAAGTCGTAAGAAATTCTATACAGATGTTAGGAGAAGAGACATGGAGTTTGAGGTGGATTATTGGGTCTATTTGAAGGTTTCACCCATGAAGGGTGCTATGATATTTGGCAAAAAGGGGAAACTTAGTCCCTGGTATATTGGTCCTTACAAGATATCCAAGAGAATTGACAATGTAGCTCATGAGTTGGAGCTACCGCCAGAGTTAGCAACAGTCTATCTGGTGTTTAACATTTCTATGTTGAAGAAATGTATGGGTGATCCTTCACTTATTATACCTAATGAGAATATTGGTATTAAGGACAACCTATCTTATAAGGAGATACCCGTAGAAATGCTTGATCGTCAAGTTCGGAAGTTAAGAACCGAGGAGGTAGCATCAGTCAAGGTCTTATGAAGAAATCAGGTTGTTGAGGAAGCTACTTGGGAGGCTGAGGAGGATATGAATAAGAGATACCCATATCTCTTTTCTTCCGGAGAAATTCCAAACCAAGGTAATGACTTTTTCTAAAACACTATTTAAATTAATATGTTGTGTTGTGTTAAATTGCATGTTGGGTGTTTGAGTTGGGTGTTAGATGTTCCTACCCCAGTTCTATTTAGAGTAATCTCATTCGAGGATGAATTTTACCGAGGGGGATATATTGTAACACCTCGGTCTTAGGAAGAGCTAATTTTATAAAGAAAAAAATTGGAAAGAGCTAATTTGAGAGTTGTTCAAGTTATTCTTAAATTATGAGTTTTGAGTCAACTTGAAACCACCATAGCTTTCAACACTGGATGAGTTAGGTGGCCCATGAGATATCAAATAAAATATCCTTGAGTCCTCTTTCCAACGCCGACGAGTTTGCTAAATTCCGAGTTCGAATGAGGGAGATACTCCCGTTTGAGTTCAACCTATCAAGTTAAAGAAGTTCATCCAAATTATGGAGGGGTATTTTGGTCTTTTCCTTACCCCACTAATTCCACATATTTTTTTCACCCAATTAGGGGTCAAATCTGATTAAAGTTTGTTTACGCTAAAGTCTAAAAACGTTTGGAAGGTTAGGGTAAAGTTCAAAAGAAGAAAAAAGAGAAAAGCTTCAAGTGTTCAAGAGTTCTTGCGATCTTTGAGGAATTTCACAAGGGTTTGATCTTTTCGAGGTATGTAAGTTTTAAAGTGATGATTTAGTTCACCCTCACGCCAATCATGAGTTTCCTTATTGATTTCGTTCATAAATTTGAATATATTGAGAATCTTGATGAGTTTTCTTGAGGTTTTGTTCTTTATTCTTTATTAATGGGATTTGATGAGTTCTTGAGGTGAGGGTTTGCATTTGAGGGTTGTTCTTGAGAAAATTTGAGTAGAATTTTTGTTTACTTATGTTGGGTTAATGAATCTATGGGAGTTTGGAAGGAATCAATCGATTCTAGTAATTAGGGCCAAAAATCGAAGAGGAAAATTTGTCGGCTTTTCTAATAGTGCCAAAAATTTGGGTTATTAGCTACTGTTTTAAAAAAATTCTTTATACTACATCTTTATACTATTGCTTTTTATATTGAATTGAGTTGAGTATCCTTGAGTTGAGATGAGGTGAGTATGTTCTTTTTTTTCTAGTTCAAGTTTACGTATGTGCTTTAGAGTTCCCCTTGCATGCTCATACATTCAATATACTGATGCCATTTGTCCTGCAACTTTCATGATGTAGATATAGGTATTCAGGGTAATCAACAGGCACTCCGTAGATACCACTTGAAGTTTCATAGTTGCTTTGGTGAGCCTCCATGCTTCCGAAGAATTTCCCATTTATCGTTCAGTTTTTTAGGAGGTTGTAGGTCTTTTCCCACCTTCCCTCATAGTTATTAGAGGTTTTGTAGACAGTAGTGTTTTCAGGAATCTTTTCCATTTCCATTGTTAATGTTTAAGACTTGAGTTGTCTACTCATGGCTAGTTGAATATTTAAATATTCTGAGTTTCGTATTTGATACTTTAATTGACTTAAGCCTTTACTTTTAAGTTCATATAATGTTGAGTAATTCTTTCGCTGAGTATATAGCTAGGCCAAGGGTTTGCTTGGGGACAATCAAGGGTTCTCAAGTACTAGTTACGTTCAGGGTGTAGGCTCGGGGAATGACAAAAACCATAAGATAAGAGGATAGAAAATGTCATCGTAATCATCATCAATGCAAGTAAAAATCATTTATAAACACTTGTGAGATACTTCTTGAAGTAACCTTAGTTCATCATTATTGTGGGAAGTAGCCTTAACCGACATAGAGACTATGTGAGCTATAACATGGAAAGCCTTTCAACTCTAAGAATCCTTTATGTGAGAAAACTCTTTCACATTTATGTATTGAGTAGTATGTGAGAAATCCTTTCACAACAATAACAACAACATTTATGCTTTACTCTGAAAGCAACTTAAATCAATTTCATCAATTTCATAAAGAACATGTATATCTTCATAAACTTATCTTTCGTAGTTCAAAACCCACATTATATCATCATAGCTTAGAAAACATGGTTTAAGCATCGGTTCATGGAGATTCAACTTAAAAACATGGAATTATCCCAATCCATGCATAATAGTTCATAAAATAATCAATTGGATCAACATCGAAATGAACCCATGATATGAAAGAAAACCCTAACTTCAATTGGATATTTCTAACTTATAAATTGGAGAATTTAGGAACCCTATGGAGGAAAGAGCTCCATAGGTGAATACTATCATACCTTGGAGTTCAAAGCCATTAAGCAATTGGTGAATTGGAGACTTGATCTTGAAACACTAACTTGACTTCTTCTTCTTCCTTAGAGAAAGAAATATTTGAGAGAATGACTTGATCTTATTTTGGGAATTTGAGAGAATGAATTGAAGTGGGCAATTTTAGGGATAAAAATCCTTATATAGGGCTTTGAATAGAAGGTAAAATGACGTAGTATTGAGTTATAACAATTAGGTAAAGACCTAAAAGCCCCTGACTTAAAAGCTGATGACGTAACTTCAAGGAGGCCTTCACGGGCCGTCTAAGGCACCACGGCCTGTCAAGTGGGTCGTGGAGATGCTCTGCCCGATAGGGCTTCACTATTTCGAGTATAATGTTTTACTCCAATCTTAGAATTAGGCAAACTCAGCGGCGTCGAAAAGAGGACTTAGAGATCTTTAATTTGGTAGGTCATGAGCTACCTAATTCATTTTGTGCTAAAAGATATGATCATTTGAAATTGACCCTAAACTCTAAGTTTTATAAGCCCCTTCGCAGACAACTTTACGGTCTGTGTGAAGTTTCACGGGCCATTTAGACGTATGTGGTTCTTAACCAGTGGCTAAGGGACAAACCCCTTCTAAGTATGCCACTTGACGACCCCTTGGACGATTTGTCAACCTCGCCACGGGCCATCTAGGTGTCCGTGTGAGGGACACCTTCCTGGGGCAAGTTCTGGGGACTCACCACGAGAAACCAAATGAACCTTGGCCCCTAAACGACCCGTATAGGGCTCCGTGGGGTGTTCCATGGTCCACCTTTCAGTTCTTAACATGCCCTTTGGACTCCTTTCTAGCCTTTCTCTAATCTGAGGTGTTACACTAAGGGATGTTTTGTAACAGCTCTCTATTTGAAAGAACTAGAATTAGAAAGAAACCGTTTTTGGAAATAATTAAATTTGGAAATTTTGGCAAGTTATGTGAAGTATGAATTTTGGGTCAACTTTGAACGACGATACCTCCTAGTACAGTATGATTTAGGTGGGATACAAGATATCAAATGAAAGGTCTTTGAATTATCTTTACAACCCCACCAAATTTGCTAAATTTTAAGTTTGTATGAGGGAGATATGCCCGTTTGAAGTCGGGCTGTCTGGATAAGGAAAGTCACCCAAATTTTAGAGGGGCATTTTCATCTTTTCATTACCCAATTAAGTAAATTCGTTTTTAGTAATTTATTTGGGACCTAAACTGATTTGGTTCAGTTTACGCTTCACAAAATTACGCTAGGGCTTTGAGAAAAGAGGAAAGAGGAGAAAAAGCAAAAAGTTTATCGCGTTCTTGAGTTTCGCTTGCGAATTTTGCCATGGGTTAATCCCTACGAGGTATGTGAGATCAAATGGAGTTGCGTTCGTTCACCCACGCACCAATCATGATTTAGTGTATTTACATTCTTGAAGATAGAAATTATGAGTTCTAGATGAGTTTTGTTGAAGTCTCGTTTGAATCTTGATTGTTGAGTTTTGGGAGGAGTTATTGAGATGATTTGATGAAATTTAAGGTTTTTTTAGTATATTCTTGTATACTTTTGTTGGGTATTCGAATCTAAGTGTTTGGGGAAAAAACCAAACGTGAGTTTTCTGGGCGAAAGGCTGGCGCACTGCGTCATTCACTGCGCCAGGAAGAGAGGGCTGTAGTTTGGGCTCTGGGGCGCCGCGCCACTTAGTGTGCCCCAACACGGGTTCTATAGTTAGGGCTTTGGCGCCCTGCGCCACTCAATACGCCAGGGTCTCTAGATCCTTTACCCTTTCCTACTTCTTTCTGTTTGAGTTCCCTCGAATCGTACCTATGATTTCTAGTTGTTTCCTACACTCTAAGGTTCGTTTAAACATCGAGATATCATCTATAACATGAGATCACAACCTTTGAATCCATAAATCAAATTCAAGGTAAAGCTAAGAGTCAAGTCAAGAAAGTTCTTACAGTCTTTCAAAAGTCTTATACAATCATTTTAAACTTGTTTTAAAGACTTAAGCATTGAGTTTGAGAAAGAGTAGAGCTGGATTTCATTAAATGATGTATGGGGACTAAGTACTCCCAAAGAGCAAATGTTTTCACATTAAAGATAAGAGGAAACACCGATTTCCAAATGAGTTTTCATGAGTAGTTTTGAGTTCCATCTCTTTTAAGAGATAATCTTTTTGAGTATTAATATCAAACCATATAGAGAGAGTTATATTTTTAACATATGAGCTATGTATATTATGGGAGTAGTATTGAGCACTATTTTGGGGACGAGTTCATAATAACTCAAGTCTCCATAAACCATGTAGCCATCGTAGGTAGAAATGGTCATTCTTTTTAGATGATTCCTTGATGTTTTCTTAGCATAGACTAGTGGATCCACTTTGTAGAGGCGTTCTATATCCTGACAAGTTATAGGAAAGTTCTGGCAGTGTGGGCCAGATGTTGTACCATCATATAGCTAATAGTGATGGTTGTCGATTAGAGAAACTCCCACAGAATTATATTATACTTTATTATATATATAAATTGAGTTGTTATTGTATTTTGCAATACATTGAGTTGCTATCCACGTTTTTAAATGTTTATATAAACTGCATATTTACTATTGTTTATTTCTGCATTGAGTTGAGTATCGATGAGTTGAGTTAGCTGAGGTAAGTGTTTCTTTCGGAATTCACTTCAAGCTTATGTCATGTTTAGTTGTCCCCTCGCATGTACATTCAATGAACTGATGTCATTTATCATGCATCATTTTATGATATGCTACAGGTAACCAGGATCAGCATCCAACGTTTCGTTGATCTAGTTGAGCACTCAGAATCTTGTGGTAAGCCTCCTTGCTTTTTGGAGGATCCTTTTTATTACATTGCTTTAGTATTTTCAGTTGTTAGGATGATCGGGGGTCTTGTCCTGGCATCTCTCATGGATTTAGAGGCTTCATAGATGGATAGTTATTGTTCTTTATTCTTTCCATTTTCAGTTGTTGATGTTAAGACTTGGTTTTCCACTTTGACTAAGTTGAATGTTTATCTCTAAACATTCTAAGTTATTTTGAGACAATTGTTTTAAGTGCATTTTATTTCTTTATTAATGCGTAAAGTCTTCTGCTGAGAGTCTAGCCAGGTCAAGGGTTCGCTTTGGGCTAGCAATGGTTCTCGAGTGCCAGTCCCACCCAGGGTGCAGACTCGGGGCGTGACAAACTTGGTATCAGAGCACATAGTTCAAGAGTTGTAGGGAGTCTATGTAGCCGAGTCTATAGAGTCCTAGTTATCGGTGTGAAGCACGCGACATATATAATTAGGAGACTGCAACATTTAGGAATTTCCTTACTTCTTTCACACTCATTTCGTGCGATAGATTTTATCTCTATAAAAGTTTCTTTCTAACTCGTGCTTGCGCGTGTCTTTCAGATCATGCCTCCACGAAGAGTTGTCTGAGGTCGTCCTTCTAGAAGGAACGTTGAGTAACAAGAGGTACCTAATGCACCAGAAGTGCAACCCAAAGGAGAGGTCACCAATGCTGAATTTTGGGAACCTATCTGAATGTTAATTCAGGCTGTGACCAACCAAGTTGGGCAACAAAGAGAGGTTCAACAGGATGTTGCTGATACGTCTAGAATTCGAGAGTTCTTAAGGATGAATCCTCCAATCTTCACTGTTTCAAGTGTTACCACGAATCCGAAAAACTTTGTTGAAGAGCTTCAAAAGGTTTTTGAGATTATGCACGCCATTGAAGCTAAGAGAGTGGAACTAGCTGCATAAAAACTGGAGGGTGTCGCTAGAATCTGGTTTGACCAATGGAAGAAGGGTAGAGTTGAGGGTGCACCAAATATGAGTTGGGCTATGTTTTAGAAGGCCTTCTTGGGGTGTTCCTTTCCCCGGGAACTGAGAGAAGTAAAGGTACAAGAATTCCTTACTCTTAAGCAGAAATCTATGAGTTTGCATGAGTATAGCCTTAAGTTCACCCAACTTTTCCATTATGCTCTGGAGATGGTTGCGGATATGAGGAGTAGGATAAGTCTGTTTGTTGCTGGTTTTCTCGTCTGTCAAGTAAGGAAGGTAACGCTGCTATGCTAATAGTTGATATGGACATAGTGAGGTTAATGATTCATATGCAACAGGTTGAGGAGGATAAGCTGAGGGATCGAGAAGAGTTTAGAAACAAAAAAGCTATGACATTAGGGAACG
This sequence comes from Solanum gracilifrons, assembly GCA_029582605.1. Taxonomy (NCBI): domain Eukaryota; kingdom Viridiplantae; phylum Streptophyta; class Magnoliopsida; order Solanales; family Solanaceae; genus Solanum; species Solanum gracilifrons. Next base: position 42,329 of record JAJOOH010006778.1, on the reverse strand, counting down.
AGTCTGAATAGCAGAAGAGTAATGCCAACCGGTCATCTTTCAAAAATAAGCAAAAGAGACCTACTCCATCATCTGCTAGTGCACCTGCACCTAGAAACAGAGGTGAGTTCAATAATCAGAATTTCAGAGCTAGACTTGTATAGTCTCAAGGTAGTATGGTACAAGGAGATAACTGGGCTCCTACATGTGCTAAGTGTGGTAGAAATCACCCCGGAACATGTCGTGATGACTCCACTAGTTGTTTCAAGTGTGGTCAAGAGGGTCACTTCATGAAAGAGTGTCCTAAGAACAGGCAGAACGGTGGAAATAGGGGCACTAGAGCCTAATCTTCTTCAGTTGCTCCACCAGATAGGGTTGCACCTAGAGGAGCTACTTCAGGGACTGGTGGAGGAGCAAACCTTCTATATGCTATCACAAGCCGCCAAGAGAGGAAGAATTCACCAGATGTTGTCATTGGTATGATCAAAGTCTTTACTTATGATGCTTATGCTTTTCTAGATCTAGGAATGAATCTATCATTTATTACTCCTTATATTGCCATGAACTTTGATATTCTTCCTGAGCAACTTCTTGAGCCCTTCAGTGTTTCTACACCTGTTAGTGAGTCTATCCTAAGTGAGAGAGTTTATCCTGATTGTACCATTTCCTTCAATCACAAGAACACCATGGCTGACTTAGTTGAGTTAGATATGGTAGATTTCGATGTCATTCTAGATATGGACTGGCTTCATGCCTATTATGCCTCAATCGATTGTAGAACTCGAGTTGTTAAGTTCCAGTTCCCTAATGAGACAGTTATGGAGTGGGGGAGTAGTTCAGTAGTGCCTAAGGGTCATTTTATTTTGTACCTTAAGGAGAGAAAGCTTGTTTCCAAGGGGTGTATCTATCACTTAGTCCGAGTTAATGACTCTAGTGTTGAGACACCACCTATTCAGTCAATTTTGGTTGTTAGTGAGTTTCTAGAAGTTTTTCCAGACGACCTTCCTGAAGTCCCTCTTGAGCAAGAAATAGAATTCAGTATAGATATTCTTACTGATACTCCCCCTATCTCTATTCTGACATATAGAATGGCTCCAGCAAAGTTAAAAGATCAGTTGAAAGATCTCCTCGAGAAAGGTTTTATTCTACCAAGAGTCTCACCTTGGGGCGTTCCGATCTTATTTTTGAGGAAGAAAGATGATTCTCTTAGAATGTGCATAGATTACCGTCAGTTGAACATAGGTTACTATCAAGAATAAGTATCCTCTTCCGAGAATTGATGATCTTTTCTATCAACTTCAGGGTGCCACTTGTTTTTCTAAGATAGACCTCAGATCTGGCTATCATCAGTTGAGAGTAAGAGAAAGTGATATCCCTAAGACAACATTCAAGACCCGCTATGGTCATTATGGTTCTTAGTTATGTCCTTTGGTTTTACCAATGCTCCTGCAACATTCATGGACCCTATGAATAGAGTATTCAAGCCTTATTTAGATATGTTTGTTATCGTATTCATTGATGACATCCTAATCTATTCAAGGAATGAGGAAGATCATGCTAGTAATCTCAGAATAGTTCTCCAAATTCTAAAGGATAAGGAGTTATATGCTAAATTTTCTAAGTGTGAATTTTGACTTGAGTCTCTAGCATTCTTAGGCCATATTATTTCCGATGAGGGAATTAGAGTTGATACCCAAAAGATTAAGGCAGTGCAGAACTGGCCTAGACCCACGTCTCCAATTGAAATTAGGAGTTTCTTGGGATTGGTTGGCTATTATAGAAGGTTCGTCGAGGGGTTTTCATCTATTTCATCCACGTAGACTAAGTTAACTCCGAAACAATTAAGTTTCAATGGTCTAAAGTTTGTGAGAAAAGCTTTCAGGAATTGAAAAAGACGCTAATTACTACCCAGTATTGACCTTACCAGAGGGTACGCAAGGTTTTGTAGTGTATTGTGATGCGTCCAGAGTTGGATTGGGTTGTGTATTAATGCAGATTGGCAAAGTTATAGCTTATGCCTCGAGACAGCTTAAGGCTCATGAGAAGAATTACTCAACCCATGATCTAGAGTTGGTTGTCGTAGTATTTGCATTGAAAATATGGCGTCACTATCTTTTTGGTGTTCATGAGGATGTGTTCACCGATCATAACAGCCTTCAGTTTGTGTTTAGTCGGAAAGAGCTTAATCTCACACAGAGAAGATGGTTAGAGTTACTCAAGGATTATGATATGAGTATTCTCTATCACCCAAGTAAGGCTAATGTTGTTGTTGATGCTTTGAGCAGATTGTCTATGGGTAGTACCACCCATTTTGAGGAAGACAAGAAAGAGTTAGCAAAAGATGTGCATAGACTTGCACGATTAGGAGTTTTACTAAAGGATTCTGATGAAGAATGAGTAGTGGTGGTGAATGGATGAATCATCATTAGTGTCTGAAGTAAAAGAGAAACAAGACCAAGATCCTAGCTTGAATTAAAGGAAAATATTCATAAGCAAAAAGTAATGGCTTTTGAACAAGGGTTAGATGGTGTATTGAGGTATCAAGGTAGATTGTGTGTGCCAAGGTTGGATGAACTTAAAGAGAGGATAATGGAGGAAGCTCATAGCTCCATATATTATATCCATCCGGGTTCCACAAAGATATATCGTGATTTGAGAGAGGTTTATTGGTGGAGTAGTAAGAAGAAGGGCATTGGAGAGTTTGTTGCTAAGTGTCCAATTGACAACAAGTTAAAGTAGAGAACCAAAGGCCCAGTGCTATGGCTCAGAATATAGAGATTCCGGAATAAAAGTGGGAGATGATCAATATATACTTCATTACCAGCTTGTCACGATCTCGCAGGCAACCTGATTCCATTTGGGTGATTGTAGATCGAATGACCAAATTAGCCCACTTTTTATCGGTAAAGACTACACATTCAGCAGAGGATTATGCCAAGTTATATCTTCAAGAGGTAGTTAGACTTCATGGAGTTTCGGTGTCCATTATTTCAGATAGAGGTGCACAATTTACTACATAATTTTGGAAGTCATTCCAGAAAGGTTTGGGTTGGAAAGTGAATTTGAGTACTGTTTGTCATCCTCAGACTGATGGTCAAACAAAGCGCACCATTCAGACTTTAGAAGATATATAGAGGGCTTGTGTGATCGATTTCAAGGGTAATTGGGATAATTACCTACCTCTCATTGAGTTTGCTTATAATAATAGTTACCACTCTAGCATCCAGATGGCTCCTTATGTGGCTCTTTATGGGAAACATTGCAGATCTCCTGTTGGATGGTTTGAGGTTGGTGAAGCTGGGTTGATATGACCAGATTTAGTTTATCAAGTTGTGGAGAAAGTGAAGGTTATTCAAGAGAGATTGAAAACAGCGCAGAGTCGCCAAAATCCTATACAGATTTAGGAGAAGAGACTTAGATTTTGAAGTAGATGATTAGGTTTATTTGAATGTTTCACCCATGAAGGGTGTTATGAGATTTGGCAAGAAGGGTAAGCTTAGTCCCCGATATATTAGTCCTTACAGGATATCCAAGAGGATTGGCAATGTAGCTTACGAATTAGAGCTACCCCAAGAGTTAGCAGCGGTTCATCCGGTATTCCACATTTCTATGTTGATGAAGTGTATCGGTGATCGTTCACTTATCATACCTACCGAAGATATTGTTATTAAGGATAGCTTATCTTATGAGGATATTCCTGTCAAATTTCTAGATCGCCAGATTCGCAAGTTGAGGACCAAGGAAGTAGCATTAGTCAAAGTTTTATGGAGAAATCAATTTGCTGAGGAAGCTAATTGGGAAGCTGAGGAGGATATAAAGAAGACATACCCACATCTCTTTCAATCCGGAGAAATTCCAAATTGAGGTACTAATCCTTTTCATGTCATTTATTTAAGTTGGCATGTTGTATTTTTTATTTATTTATTTATTTATTTGAACAACCCTTGAAGGGGTCAGGGGCTGAGCAACACCCCCAGGCCTTATCATATATAAAAATCATAATATACAAGGAGGGGGACATAGACCGTACCTCCAATCCTAAGGTGGGTCAAGAGTCGACCTACCTACTAAGGTTAGTCGACTCAACCCTATACAATGAGATGTAATATTAAACTAAGCACCTAGAGAGGACTCCTCTCTTAATACAAAGTTACTAATAATACATAAATAAGGGAGACTCTCCCCTTACAAGGAGAGAAATTAGAACTAGGCCTAATCAAACAACTATACTTAACGATATAGCTTATTCGAAAAGAATGTATCACAAGAATCCAAATGCAATAAGCGTAGTAATTATATGCTTTCTAATTCTTCAAATAACACCTCTTGCTGTAATTGATAAACACCACCTAGATTTCCTGGTCCTTCGACTGTACTGAAAAACAAAGCTAATAATTTTATTAGCATTACCTTCCTTGTTGTCGACTTTCAATGATCAAGGTGGGTATTTGATCCTTTTCAACTTTTTTCTTCTGAAATTTTGTACTCCTATTTGCTCTAACAGATAGCTCCCTTTTACTGCTCTGGGCAGTTGTTGAGGAGTATAATAATATTGTATAATATCACTTTTGTGACTATGTTTAGCCAAAAGGTCTGATGTACTATTTGCCTCCCTGTAAGTATGAACACACTGAAAGAATACACATTGGTTAGCAATTAATTTCAATTCCTTTATATACTTGTGTAACCTCCAAGGAGGAATAGACATCTGCGACAGCCACTTGGTTAGTAATTCGGAGTCAACCTCTACCAAGATATTATTGTAACCATGTTGGATGCACCAATTCAAACCATAACAGGCAGCTTGCACCTCAGCTTGATTGTTTGTTCCCTCACCAAATGCTATAGAAAAGACATAGATAATGTAACCTCTATCATCTCTTAAGATACCTCCTCCTCCAATTTTTTCGGGATTATATAACGCACTACCATCTGTATTCAATTTATATCTACTAGGAGGAGGAGTCTTCCACATAACTAACGTAACCTTTGTATCATGTTTACATAGTTCAATACAATCCACTACTGTTGACCATGTTACTGGCAGCTGAAGGTAAGGAAAACCAGACTTAAGAATTAATACCATATCTTTGAAAATCAGATATTTAACTTTAAGGATACTGGATTTCTTTCCTCCATATTTGGCTGAGCATATGTTCTTCCATAAATTCCAGCAAATTACTATAGGAAGAGTCTGTAAGAGTATCGTATGAGCTGAATTCTTCCCTTTAATATTCCTCCAGCACATCAATTGATTAATCAAAGAAGATTGCTGACAATTAATACCCAAACTGCCTGCAAAATATTTCCAAATATGTGCTGCAAAATGCCCTTGAATAAAGATATGATCCACTTCATCCCATCATTGCTTAATACAACAGTAACATCGCACTCATTCCACTCCAAAATTGGCTAACATTTCATTGGTTGGTATTTTATGTCGTATTGCTCTCCGTAATAGAAAGGACATTTTGAATGGTATATATTTATGCCAAATGTGAGAGTTAAGAACAGCAGTGTCTTTCTTACTTCTGCAAATATCCCATGCTGATGTACAAGTAAATTATCCAGATTCTGTAGGTTTCAATATTGCAGTGTCTGGAATTCCCTGCACAAACTGAATTTTAGTATCTAAAATGAAAGGAATGAGTAAGGGTGGAACATGTTGCCTCAGCTTCCTTTCATTCCAATGTCCATTTACTACAAAACGAGCAATTGTAGCATTATTGAAACTTGATATAGAAGTAGTATGGTTAGCTAGAGCACCCCCTCCTAGCCAATCATCCCACCAAAAAGACCAGCTGCCAGAATTGATTTTCCAACCTATATACTCTTCCACGTTACCCTTGTTCTTCATCATATATCTCCACATCAAAGATTGTCCAGTATCCACTTTCTTGGCCACTGGATGAGCTCATTGACAATATTTGGATTTAAGAAATTGACTCCATAAAGACACATTTGACCTGAAAGTCCACCATTGTTTGTATTGCAGAGAAATGCAAATATCTGAAAGTCTTCTTATCCCTAACCCTCCTTCTGTACATGGGAAACTCATGGTATCAAGAGATGCCCAATGATATTTTCTTTTGTCCTAATCCCTTCCCTAGAAGAAATCTGCAATAATGGTCTCAATATACTTAATAGTAGTGTTAGGAGGAGAAAGTGCAGTCATAGTATGAATAGGTAAAGATTGCAAGGCATGTTTGATCAAAGTAATTCTGCCACCAAAGCTCAAAACCCTTGCCTGCCATCCACAGATCTTTTTGGATACTTTCTCCACAAGATGGGAGTAATAAATGATTCTTTGCCTACCAATATATAAGGGACATCCCAAATAAGTAATAGGACCATTTTTCTAGGAGAAACTAGTAACTTCATGAATGGTATGTAGAATGTCCTGAGGTGTATTGTCTGGGACCATAAAGTGACTCTTTCCTCTGTTAATAAGTTGCCCAGAAGTCTATTCATATCCCTTCAAAGTATCCATAATATGTTTCAGGGATTGTCTGTCAGTAGAGGCAAATATAATGATATCATCTGCAAAACTTAAATGATTGATCTGAGGTCCCTTAGGTTCCATAAACAAACCTTTATAACTTGGAATCTGATGTAGAGAGTTAAGCATCCTTGTCAATACCTCTGCTCCTAAAATAAATAGGGCAAGGGATAAAGGATCACCCTGATTAAGCCCTCTAGTAGAGTGAAAGAAACCTTGTATGTGACCATTAATGATAATAGAGTACCAATTGTTACTCATTATTCTCCAAACTAAGTCAATAAACATTTCCCCAAAACCAAATCTCCTTAGGACCAAACATGTAAATGACCAAGACACTCTATCCTATGCCTTGGTCATATCAAGTTTGATCACCACATTATTTCCAATTTGTGGTTTTTTAATATTATGAGTAATCTCTTGTGCCAACATGATACTTTATGTTATGCTTCTACCTCTGACAAACCCTGATTGATTGGCTGATAACAATAGGGGAAAAACAGTAGCCAATCTCATGCTCAACACTTTGGAAATAATCTTATTTGTAAAATTACTAAGGCTAATAGGTCTAAGGTCTGTAAAGCTGATTGGCTGCTCAGTTTTAGGAAGTAAAACCAGACATGCTTGAGACATGAACTTAGGCATAATATGACCATAGAAGAAGGATTGTACAACAACCAATAAGTCTTCTTTAATTATACTCCAGCAGGCTTGATAAAATTTACCCTCAATACCATATAGACCAGCTGCTGAATTGGGATTCATAGCAAACACAACCTGTCTGAGTTCATCTATAGTAGGCACGTCTTGCAGCATCTCATTCTGATCAGGAGTGATTATTATTGGAATAAACTGCAGGATTCTTTCATCTATTCTATCATTCTGTCCAGTAAATTGGTGTTGATAATAATCACATGCTACCTGAGCAATTTGTTCCTCACCTTGTATCCACACCTCATTTCCAATACAAATCTTATGTAGAAATAGTCTCCTCCTCCTACCTCTCATCAAAGCATGAAAGTATTTTGTATTAGCATCTCCTTCCTGAAACCATTGTAGTTGTGTCTTTTGTTTAAGGATAGATTCTTCCAATTTCAAATATCTAATGTAAGTTGCATTCATCTGATGTAACTCTTGTCAAAGAGCTTCAGTGTTGTTTGTCATAAGTTCCTCCTCAGATTTCCTATTTGTTTCCTCAAACTCCCTAACCTTAGTAAAAATATCTCCATACTCTTGTTTGGACCAGCTGCTAAGAGTGGATGTTAACCTTTTCATTTTCTTATGTAATTTCCACATAGGATCCCTAGTAGTGACCTTGTCCCAACATTGCTAAACTGTGTGCATAAAGTTCACATTGTCAACCCAACACTGTAAAAATTTGAAGTATTTTGTATATCCCTTATTTGTTTTGACCATCTCCAATAACAGAGGACTATGGTCAGAACCAACAAAAGACATATTCCCAATAGTAGTTTGAGGCAAGACTTCTAACCATTTATCAGTAACCATAGACCTATCTAATATTTTCCAAACTCTAGCTTCTGCATCCCTTTGATTACACCATGTAAATGGAAGCCCTGTGTAACCTAGATCAGTCAATCTACAGGCTTCTATAACTCCGATAAATTCAAAACTCTTGTTCATATTGTAAGGCATTCCCCCAAGTTTCTCCTCAATAGATGTGATAGCATTAAAATCACCAATTGTGCACACAGGTAATTCCATATTAGCATAAAAAATTAACTTGTCCCACAAAGTTCTCCTCATATACTCCTTACATTTAACATAAATAAAGGATATCATGAATTTATCAGGGTGATCAGTGTACTGAAAGGTTACTGTGATGTGTTGTTCATGTTTTTCAAGAATGTTACCAGTTACCTCATTAGACCAAAACAACCAAATTTTCCCATTAGAATTACTGACTGCATGATCCATTTGAAGTTGAACTCTTACAATATCAATATTAGACTGATTTGCAAATGGTTCCAAGATAGCAATAAGAGACAGGTGATGAAGTTTCTTGAGAGTTTGTAGCCTTTCCAATGATCCTTTGGTGTTGATACTCCTAGCATTCCAACAGATGGCCTTAAGCATTAATAACCTTTTGATTTATACCTAGTCATGCGCCTGCTAGAGGTGTCAGACATGTTGGTAATAGACTGATGAGAGTTGTGTCTAGTTTGTTTCCTTCCCCTTGGGGATAAACCTTGTTCTTCTGTCATTCTTTGAACATCAGAACATTTGTCCTAGAGATTGGAACCAAAGCCTAGACCTGTCTGTTCATGGTGTCATCTGCATCCTCTTCCGATTCATCCATAGATTGATTATCAGGATCCACCTCATCTTCAGAGTAAAGTGCCCCATAATCATCAGGGAGCAGCTTGCCCTATTGGTCTTTAGACAGAGCCAGATCCTTAATAGGTGTACCAGTATCAATTACATCAGGATCATGACCAGTATTCTTCTGCATTCTCTTTTTTATAGCCTCCCTTCTATTTTTACTCAACCTTTCCCCAGATTTATTATTGAATCTACTATGTTGTTGACCAGTATCTATAATCTCTTGTGTGCCAGGAATCTGTTGATTTCTGATTGGGGTAGCAGGGGCTCTAGAGTCTCCACTATGGTCAAATTCAACTTCCTCATGTCTAGCATGAGCCAGTTCCCCCCCTACCCATTTTGGACACCCCTTCCTAAAAGTTAGTAGGTATCTCTTGTTCCCTCCCATCCATACCTCCAAAAGCTTCCTCAACAACAACAGTTTCAAGGGGTTTAGGGGGTGGGAGCATTGAGTCAATACATGTAACATCTTGCCCTTTACTAACTTTTTTTCCTGCAATATTATCATTGTTTTTTGTTACATTTCTGAGTTGCTCACCCTGTTCCTGCTGTTGATATTTAATGCTGGCTGCAGCCTGCTATCTTGCTTGCTGCCATTGTGTATGTCAAATTCCTCCAAAGGAGGTGGTAACTCCTGCACATCAAGATTAATATATGTATTTTTTGTAGGAATAGCCATTATACCTGCCTGTTTGGTGGACTGATCTGGTGGTATGGTGTTGCCCATTGTTACCTGCTGCTGATTATTATTCCTCATACTTTGTGTTTGCCACTGATCCTCTTGCTGCCCCTGCTTTTGACCTTGATCCCTTTGTTGATTATAAAGATTGGTAGGATTATCTTTTGGACCAGAGTCTTTGTAACCTTTAGGCTAATGTTGATTGTTATCCATATCTTTATTATTCTTGTTTCTCACATTTCTACTTCTTTTTTCCATTTCTCTTCATCCCTTTGTATAATGGTACAGTCATTTTCCACATGCCCTTGATGCTTACAATAGAAACAATAATCTGGAATGTTATCATATTCAATCTTCTGCCATCTCCCATCAGTGATATCCTCCCCGATATAACCCATCCAAATATAAGGAGGTCTCTTGTGAGTGAGATCCACTTGAACCTTCACCCTAGCTTGACTACCCCTAGTCTTTTTAATAGAAGCAGAATCTAAGTATAACACTTTTCCTATAGGTGAAAGCAGCCCTGTCACAAACTCTTTATTATAACAATGCCAAGGCAATTCCGGTAAAGAGATCCATATAGTGACTATAGAAGTTTCTTCACCGGGTTTAAAACTAGGAGTCCATACTTGGATTCTCATCACTTTGCCAGAGATAGTCATCCTTTGTTTAGTCCAAACCATATTATAATCAAGCTCATTATCAAGATCAATTTAGACAAGATGAGAATTAAAATGTGCAATCTTAACTCCACCAGATAATTGAGTCTATAAAATGAAATTATTCCTAATAAGATCCACTTTAGGCATGGTGGTGCTAAACTTCCCAATGAGAGTATACTTACAAGCAGCAGCCCAATCTTTAATGATCTCTTCTTTAACATACAGAATAGCAGGTAAACCTTGTTTCGTAGTAATTTCAGGGGCTGCCAATGTAATGCTAACATGACTTTTGGCCTGATTATTTCGAAGTCTATCAGCATAGGTCTGCACTATTGTGTAAGGAGCAGGCTCAGCTACTGGATCAGTTTTAGAAGAATTGGGAGGTTGGAATTGAGGACGATCAATTCTAGCAATATTAGTATTAGATTTAGGCACCTGTCAATCAAAATTGCTAGAAATTCTACGAAAATTAGAGTGATAATCCTGCTGATGATCAGTGCGATTATAATCCTTAGTTTGATTACCATGAACAGGCTTCAGATTGCCCTATTCTTTAGCAACCCAAGCCTTTAATTGATCATTCTCAATTCTATGAAACTCAGTGGCAGAAACATTATATGCAGGATTCACCTTTGGACGAGAATTATCAATAGGAGGTTTACCTGATTCAATTCCCTTTTTCTTGTTGAAATATTCCACATTAGAGGTGCTAGATTGACCCACATCTTGAACATGTTATTTACCTTATCTATGTGGATTTTGTTGTTGTGCGAAAAGATGCAGTTCCTCTTTTGAAACCAAATTTCCAGAATTCGTCGCCGGAATTCCTGTAGAGTCACCTGAAGCTTCTCTTCTGATGGTTCCGCCATGAAACAAACTTGAAACTTCGGTAGGATGTCCTCCACGACCAGTGTTACCATCCCCGGTAGCAAATTCGAGTCGAATCACCTCCTGAGTGTTACGATCTTGAGGGCACCTTTGAGGCGATTCACCGACGGACTTAGCCGCCATAACCTGTTGATTTCTCGCAATTGGGATGGGAAAATCATACGATTTTTGGGCATCTTGTAGCTCGTAAGACTGGGATATCTTTTCGCTGGTCCTTGTACCATGAATTTGACTCGAATCTCCCATGGAAACATTTATATTAGTCCCGTCCAACTCCTTTTCCTCCATGGCAGTGTGGATCGCCTTTTATCTCACCTGCGAGGAGTTGTAGGATGAGTCTGATGACGATTCATGTATGGATGGACGTAGATTTTGCTTGTTCAACATTGTAACAGGATCTGGTGGCCTAAATCTATCTGTTGGCGGCACACCAGCCATGTTCTTGATGTTGAAATCGGGACAAAAATTAGCTGAGATGGCTAATTCTTCAAAAATTCTTGAAGAATTCTAGAGAGAGAAAAATTTTAGAGAGAGAAAAAATTCATGAAATGAGGACATTTTGCAAGTTGGGTGTTTGAGTTGAATGTTAGATGTTACATCCTTATCCTACTAAGAGTAATCTCATTCGAGGACGAATGTTCCTAAGGGGGAAATATTGTAACAACTCGTTATTTAAAGAACTAGAATTAGAAAGAAACTGTTTTTGGAAATAATTAAATTTGGAAATTTTGGCAAGTTATGTGAAGTATGAGTTTTGGGTCAACTTCAAATTACCATAACTCCTATAAGAGGATGAGTTAGGTGGGCTACAAGATATCAAATGAAAGATCTTTGAATTATCTTTCCAACTTCACCGAGTTTGCTAAATTTTGAGTTCGTATGAGAGTGATATGCCCGTTTGAAGTCGGGCTGTCTGGATAAGAAAATTCACCCGGATTTTATAGGGGTATTTTGGTCTTTTCATTATGATGAGTCCCAGATTTGGAATCATTTAAGGCTTTGTTTATATAGATTTAGTGTCCTCAAATGCTTAATTTGTGCCATAAACTGATGCTTAAGCCTTGATTTTCTGGTATATGGATCCAGAAACAAAGGAAGGACACTAACAGGCAAAAAGAAACAAAACAAGCTGAAGGAATAAAGAAGGGAGAGCCTGAGGATCGCCAAGAGTACTTGGCGCGTTGTCGAGTGGCTAATCTGACCGCCTAAAGTTCTAGTGTGCCAAACCTTGATGGTAGAAACCAAGTCGGCAATGAAAAGGAGCAATCGGTGAATCGCCGAGCAGTTCTGTGAAGCAAAGATAGATCGTCCAAAGTTACAGTACTCAAAGATGCAGAATGCCAAGGCGAAAAGGCGATAGAAGAGGTCAAAGGGCGGCTCATCGAGTGGTTCAGCGAGCCCGACTTACTTAGTCAAACGGCCCTTCGTGGCTTATTATTGGCGACTATAAATTAGATTTTAAACATTTTATTTGAAGATTTTTGGAGAACTTGATGTGGAAAAAGACTGAATTAGTTTAGAAGATTTTTCTCTTGAGTTTTTCATAGCTTTTGGAGAATTTTAGAGAATCAATTTGGACATTTTGGAAGTAGGTTTCGAATATTCTGCAAATTGAGCATTGTAAAGACTAAATTTCTCTTACCCATTTGATGGATAATCGATTTGGTAATCTATTTTACCATTTTATGATGTTTGGTTAAGACCCCAATTCTTGGGATGTGATTATGAGTTGAATTAGTTTATGGGCATTGTTAATTACTAGTTTAAATGCTATTTGAAGTGAGTTTAATCATTAATTGTGGTTTAATTTATGATTTGTAGTTGCAAATGCAGTTCTATCTTTGTGTTCTTGGCATGCTCGAAAGAGAGAAGTTTTAGAACTAAGATTATTGATTAATGATTTGTGGGTATTGGGTTGTGCTGAGTTTAGCTCGAGAGAATGACTCTTAAACCCAATCCTACCCATATAGCTCTAAAGAGTGGATGTATTAAGGTATGGGTTGTTCTTCATTGTCATGCTTGTTGATGTTCGAAAGAAATCACCTCATTTGGGGTAGTTGTTCGAGAAAAAGTTATCTCCTTTATAGTCTAGCCGACTCATTGATTCTTAGTTGTTTACTAGTAGTTTCAATTACCCATATATCTATATTTGCCTATAATCGATTACATCTCAAGAATCCTTCTCCCTATTGTTATTTCAAAGTTTTTGAGACTTCTTTTAGTTGATAATTAAAACCAAAACCTCCATCTGACATTCGTGTCACCCCTTTAATTTTATTAATGTCTTTTTCGATATTTTATTTTTCTATGGCTTATTAGACCACGTTTGCACTTCCTATTGGAATTTAAAACACGTACTGCTCCCTATGGGATTCGACCCAACTCATTTAGTTGGGTTTTATACAGATTTACTATCGTTGACACCTAGAATCGGATAAGGTGTGCTTGAAATGTTAAATCACATTACCCAATTAAGTAAATTCATTTTTAGAAATTTATTTGGGGTCTAAACTGATTTGGTTCAGTTTACGCTTCACAAAATTACGTTGGGGCTTTGAGCGAAGAGAAAAGAGGAGAAAAGAGGAGAAAAAGCCAAAAGTTCATCGCGTTATTGAGTTTCACTTGCAGATTTCACCAAGGGTTAATCTCTACGAGGTATGTGAGATCACATAGTGTTGGGTTCATTCACCCACGAGCCAATTATGATTTAATTCAGCGTATTTACATTCTTGAAGATAGAAATTATGAGTTCTTGATGAATTTTGTTGAAGTCTTGTTTGAATCTTTATTGTTGAGTTTTGGGAGGAGGTCTTGAGATGATTTGATGAGTTGATGATATTTAAGGTTGTTTTTTAGTAGATTCTTATATACTTTGGTTGGGTATTCGAATCTAATTGTTTGGGGAAAAGACCAACCAAATCTAGATAGTTTAGGGCTGAAAAACGAACAAGAAAATTTGTGGGATTTCTGGGCAATGGGCTGGTGCACCGCGCCACTTAGTGTGCCAGGAAGAGAGGGCTATAGTTTGGGATCTGGGGTGTCGCGCCACTCAGTGTTCCCCAACCCAGGTTCTGTAGCTAGGGCTCTGGCGCCTTGCGCCACTCAGTACGCCAGGGTCGTCAAGTCCTCTACCCTTTCCTACTTCTTTCCATTTAAGTTCTATCGAATCGTACCTATGTTTTCTAGTTGTTTCCTACACTCTAAGGTACATTTAAACATTGAGAGGACATATATAATATGAGATCATAACCCTTGAATCCATAATTCAAATTCAAGGTAAAGCTAAGAGTCAAACCAAGAAGGTTCTTAGAGTCTTCAAAAAGTCTTATACAATCTTTTTAAACTTGTTTCAAAGACTTAAGAATTGAGTTTGAGAAAGAGTAAAGTCGAGTTCATTTCTTTAAATGATGTATGGGGACTAAGTACTCCCAAAGAGGAAATGTTTTCACATTTAAGTTAAGAGGAAACACCAATTTTCAAATGAATTTTCATGAGTAGTTTTGAGTTGTATTTCTTTTAAGAGATAAGCTTTTTGAGTAATAATTTCAAACCACAGAGAAATAGTTATGTTTTTAACATATGAGTTGAGTATATTTTGGGAGTAGTACTGAGTATCGATATGGGGACGAGTTCATAATAACTCAAGTCTCCATCAACCATGTAGCCATTGTGGGTAGAAAGGGTCATACTTTTTAGATGATTCCTTAATGATTTTTTAGCATTGACTAGTGGATCTACTTAGTTGAGGCATTCTATATCTCGACAAGTTATAGGACAGCTCTGGCAGCGTGGGCGAGACGATGTACCATCACATAGCTCATAGTAATGGTTGTCGATTAGAGAAACTCCCACATAATTATATTATACTTTATTATATATATAAATTGAGTTGTTATTGTATTTTCCAATACATTGAGTTTCTATATACTGTTTTAAATGCTTTATATAAACTGCATCTTTACTGTTGTTTATTTCTGCATTGAGTTGAGTATCCATGAGTTGAGTAAAGTTGAGGTAAGTGTTTCTTTTGGAATTCAGTTCAAGCTTATGTCATATTTAGTTTTCCCCTAGCATGCTCGTACATTCAATGTACTAATGCCATTTGGCCTACATCATTTTATGATGCAGATAAAAATGATGCAGATACAAGTATTCAAGATCAGCATCCAGCGCTTCCTTGATCCAGACGAGCACTCAGAGTCTTGTGGTGAGCCTCCTTACTTTCCGGAGGATCCCTTTTATTACATTGCTTTAGTATTTTCAATTGTTAGAATGATCGGAGGTCTTGTCCTGATATCCCTCATAGTTTTAGAGGCTTCATAGACGGATAGTTACAGTTCTTTAGTTTTTCCATTTTCAGTTGTTGATGTTAAAACTTGGTTTGCCACTTTGGCTAAGTTGAATGTTTATCTCTAAACATTTAAGGTTATTTTGAGACAGTTGTTTTAAGTGCATTTGATTTCTTTATTAATATGTAAAGTATTCCGCTGAGATTCTAGCCAGGCCAAGGGTTCGCTTGGGGCCAACAATGGTTCTCGGGTGCCATCCCGCCCAAGGTGTAGGCTTAGGGCGTGACATGTTTAGTCTTAGATTTTGAGAATTAATGATTTAGAGAATAAATAATTAATGTTGAGGATAATACTTGAAAAATAATATGTTTTTCTATTGATATGCTAAAAGTTACAAGTAAGAGTGAAAATATATTTTTAGCATGGTGGACAAGTAAAAGTGAGTGTAGGGAATAACAAAGTTGAGATGTTTGATTAAAAAAAAGACAAAGAAGATAATAATGTTACACTCTTTAATTAATTTACCGTTATAAAATAGTTAGATGGTTGCAATGGTACAACATACATAGAATTAATATTACAAGGCTATATTATTGTTTATTTATTTATTTTCACAAAAATATCAAGTAATGCTATATTTTTTGGTTTCAATAAATTATATTTTTAAAAATAACATACTACTTGTTTTGGTACAAAAAGAAAAACTAAAATTTATCGCAAACTATTAGTGAGTATAAATCAATGTTTCACATTATTTTTTAAAAATTGATACAATACATTCAGGAGAGGGAGTTGAAAAAAATTTAATTGCAGAAAAATACACATAGTTGAAAAAAGTTGATGCAATTGAAATTAAAAATAAAGAGAAATATGAAGATACTAAACAAAAAGATTGAAATTCTTTCAAAACGATAACAATATAATTATCTTTAGGAATAAAGATTGAGTTGGAGGACGTTTAATTGCAAACAAGATATATATATTGTTGTTGAAAAAATTGGTGTCGAAATTAAGAAGGAAGAAATAAATGTGAAGATAATAATTAATAAGATGGAAATTCATTTGCAAAGACAATAACGATTGAATAAGATGATCCATTGATCAATCACATAAAATCTTCAAATAGACATTTCTAGTTTTCAAAATTAAAATATGTATGCTCCATACCAATATTTCATGGGACTTTTCATCATATCTTATTGAAACAACATTTTCATCACCATAGGGATAGATAGATAAATTGATGATTGGATATGCAATTTATAAGAGACCTTGCTTCAACAATTAAATTAGATAGCCTTTTAGGTAATTCAACATAAATTAAATTACCATTATAGTCTCTCACACACAAAATGCACACTATCTAGAACTAGGCCTATGATTCTTCCCCATCTTTGGTTTCCTCCATTGTACTACCTTGCAGTCAATAGGTAGAGTTTATTCTTCAAAGAAATTCACTAATATTAACTAGTGTGTAGTAATAGATCTCAACCAAGGACATTTGACCATTGCCATCATTATTTTTTATGTACGAAACCATCCTAGTAAAGGACATATTTCCCCATTAACAATAATATTCCTTCTCTTCCAAAAATATTCTAGAAATTATCAATATTCTGTCATTTGCTTATGTATCCCTACTGTTGTTGCAAAGGTATGAAAACCTTTGGTTAGAAAAAATGATTAATCATTTATTGACTTGACGTACCCATCATAAAAACAACATTGTGAGTCCTCTACAACTCCTCTTCTGACAAGAACTTCACCTCTCATGCATTACTTACATAGCTAGCTATGGACTCTCCCATTTCCTTATGTATTCTATATATCTTAATCCCTTGGCCTGAATTTGCTCATTAACTTCTTGAGGAAATATTTGTTGCAGTGTATCAATGTTCCAAACCCCTTAGCTTGTGGCATCAATTGATTGACATCCTCAATAGAGCTATGAAAAAAATTTCAATTTTGCTTATGAGTTTCCCAGAAACTCTCTTATAAGTACCTAAAGTGTGCATGATAAGTTTGAGAGACTTCTTTCTGCCTGATGTGAAGATAATAACATCATCAACAAAGCTTAGATGATTGATTTGAGGACCTCTCAACTCCATGTAGAAACCATTATATAAGGGGTATTGATGAAGATTGTTGAGAGATCTTGAAAGTACTTCAGCACCTAAAATAAATAGGGTTGGAGATAGGGGGTCTCCTTGTTTCAGGCCCCTAGTGGAGTGGAAAAAGCCATATATGTGTCCATTGATAATAATTGAGTACCAGTTGTTAGCCATGATTCTCCAAGCCGTATCAATGAAAATTTCATCAAATCCCATTTTTCTCAGAACTATGCATATAAAGGACCAGGAGACCCTATCATAGACCTTTGCCATGTCCAGCTTAATAACCACATTGCCTCCAATAATAGGCTTCTTGACTTGATGAATAGTTTCCTGAGCTAACATGATATTCTCATAAATACTCCTTCCCCTGACAAACCCTAACTGGTTTGGAGAAATCAAACTAGACAGAATAGGAGCCAGCCTTAAAGTTAGCAACTTGGAGATGATTTTGTTGGTGAAGTTGCTTAAGCTGATAGGTCTGAATTTTGATAACCTGTTGGGATTGCTTACTTTAGGAAGTAAGACTAAGCAGGCATGAGAGATATATTTAGGAAGTATATGTCCACTGAAGAATGCCAATATCACCTACATAAGATCATCCTTAATAATTGACCAGCATTTTTGGAAGAAACATCTATTCATTCCATCTGGTCCTGCAGCAGAATTTGAATTCATAGAGAAGACCACCCCTTTCAGTTCTTCAACCGTAGGTAGAGCTTGCAATTCATCATTCTGAGCCTGAGTGACCATTCCTGGAATATAGTTCAAAGCTTCTTCATCAATGATACTGGACTGCCCTGTAAAAATGTTCACAAGCAGCCTCTGCAATTTGTTCATCCCCCTGTATCCACTCATCATCATCATTGAGGATTTTGTGAATGAATAACCTTCTCCTTCTACCCCTTATCAGTGCATGGAAGTATTTTAAATTTGCATCCCCTTCTTTGAACCGTAGTGACTGTGTTTTTTTTCTGAGGATGACCTCTTCAAGTTTCATAAACTTTATGTATTCAGCATTGAGGCCATGAAGTGTAGTTCTGTTTTCTTCACTGTTTTGCTGAATCAGATTTTCCTCAGCTTGCTTAACCCTTTGTTCATAGTCTTTAACTTTAGCATAAATGTCCCCAAATTGCATTCTAGACCAGGAGCTAAGTGTAGCAACCACCCTTTAAATTTTTTGATGAAAAATCCACATAGGATCTCCTTCCACACACCTGTTCCAGTAGCCTTTGACAGTGTCTAGGAATGAAGTTTGATCAGCCCAACAATTCAAAAAATTTGAAATATCTGGTGACATTTTCTGTTCTAGCATTTATTTCCATTTATCATTGGCCATAGCTCTGTCCAATCTTTTCCAAATTCTGAAATTAATACCTCTCTGATTTGACCAAGTGAATTTATGTCCATTAAAGCCCAAGTCCATGAGTCCACAAGCTTCAATGATGCTAATAAACTCAAAGGTTTTTCTCATGTTATAAGGAATCCCTCATCATTTTTCCTCTGTAGAAGTAATGACATTGAAGTCCCCAACGGCACACAATGGAGTGGATTTAGTAACATCAGCATAGTGTAACATCCTCTCCCATAGAGGTCTTCTAAGATGATCCTTACATTTGTCATAGACAAAAGTGTTTATAAAAGTGTTTGGAGATTCAACAGGCTTAAACTCACAGGTAATTTGTTGCTCATCTATCTCCATTACATTACAGGTAATGTCAAGAGTCCAAAAAAGCTAGATTTTCCCATTACTATTGCTAACTACCTGATCCATGGCAAGTTGATTTTTGAAAAGCTGCATTTGGGAATTGTTTGAAAATGGTTCCAACACAACAATGACAGACAGGTGGTGAATATTTTTGAGATTTTTGAGTCTTTCAATAACACTTTGGGTATTGATCCCTCTTGCATTCCAAATGATTGTACTTATCATTGGGAAGAACTAGAGGTAAAGAGCCTAGTTTTTGGTCTTCTTGCAATACCAGGAACAGGAATAGAAGATTTCTTGAGAGGAATCCTTTCTAAGTGTATGCCTCTGGGGGAGAGGCCTTGTTTGCTGGTAACCTGTTGTAATTCCTTATCCAATTTTGTATCATTATTAGGACTGAAGGCTGTGATCAACAATTCACTAGTCTCATCATCTTCATCCTGGACATTTATGGGCTGATTATCTGCATCTACTTCATCTTCTGAGTTTTCAACGTCATACTCATCCCTTGGTGGTCCTGTTGTCTGCAGTTTGGACTTATCAGGTGGTTTGCTGGGAGTTGGAGAATTGTACTTAGCTTTGAGAGGGATCACATCCAAAGCTTGTTGTTCTTCCTCCATGTTGAATTTCTTACATGCATTTAACCCCACAGTTTCTGCATTATGAACCTGTTCCTTGTTTTGTTCTTCTGCCTATCTCTTTTTGATAGCTTCTCTCTTTTCTTACTAGGCTTATTTTTGTTTTTTGGTGTATTCACTTGTCCACTAGTGCTGGTTTTGTTCCCCATATCTTTGGCCATAGACCCCTTGGACTGATTATGTTTCTCTGTAATATTGTGGACATGCTGATTTGCCTCTGGGATTTGTTGTTGAGTCTGATTTAGCATTTTTTGAGGAGCCTTTACAGTGGTAGCAGGAGCCTGAGTCAAAACCCTCCCCTTAGGTTCCCATTCCTGCATGTTAGTAGGGTTCTTCTTCACAACCGTCCTCCCTCCACAAACTTCATCATCCATAACAGAGGGGATTACAGGGGAAGGGGTATCATTGTTAAGACAATGATCATCATCCATATCAATTACAGGGGGTGGGGGTTTAGGAATCTGAGCACCAGATTCTCTCTCAATATTTGTCAATGGTTTTGCATTCATACATGCTCCCTACATGATTTGCTGATTTTGATTGTCCTTGATCTGCTTTACTTGTATTTGAGCATTTTTTGCCTTACCTTGATCCTAGTTTTGGGTGTGATTGTTATTTCTTTTTCTACCTTGAGTCTGCCATTGTTTCTCCTTGTGAGTGTTAGTAATAACATTTGGTTCTCTTGCATGATTCTAATTTTTTTATTCCATTTGTGCTCTGTCTTCCTCCTGTGGCTGATTGTTTTTGGTTCCTGTACTTTGTTGTTTGTCTTGTCCTTTCTTGCTAGCTTCCATTTCTTTCCTTTCCTTGAACTCTTCATCTCTTGTCTTCATAGGGCATGTTCCCACAAAGTGACCCTGCTGTTTACAGTAAAGACAGTATGGTGGCACCTTTTCATATCCAATAATATCTAGGTCTTTCCTTGGTCAGGTCTATTTGGATTCTGACTTTTGCCACACTACCCCTAGTTTTCTGCATAAATGTTGAGTCAAGATACAGGGCCTTGCCAATAGGTGACAGTATAGGAGTCAGGGTGTCCATATAGTAACAATGCCAAGGTAGCTCAGGTAGTGTGATCCAAATAAGGACTACAAGGGTCTCATCCTCGGGTTTAAATTCTGGATTCCACATTTGTATTTTCATTGAATGTCCTGCAATAAACATTTTTTGCTTTGTCCAAACATTGATGTGACCAGCTTGATTGTCAAAATCAATATAAATATGTCTCGAGTTATAGTGCACAATCTTAACAGTTCCAATAAGGTGAGTTTGAGCAACAAAGCTTTTTCTGATCACCTCCATTTTGGGCATGGAGTTAGTGAATTTACCCACTAAGGTGTAGCTGCATCTGCCAGCCATTTTGCTTATGAAGTCTTCTTCGTGAAATGTTATAAAGGGATATCCTTGCTTAGTGGTAATAATATGAGGGGTTATGTCTACATGTGGGACGTTACTGTTGTGGATAGCTCTCAACCTATTTGCTAAGGTTTAAGCCACAATGGGGGGGAAGGGTCAGGATTTGATTGGTGTTGTTTTTGTTAATGGAGTTGTTGGTATGAGGTATGTTCAGTTGTTGTTGGTTGTTATTTTGGTTGGTTTTTTGCATGTTTGGTCTATATGTATCAAAGTTAGAAGACACCTTGATAGGGGGAGGGATTTTAGGATCCACAAGTTTGTTTCCCATGTGATTTTGTTTCTCATTCTGCCCCTTTCCATCCTCCTGCATAACATGTTTATCCTTCTCATGCTCATTTTGACTCACAGATTTTGCATTATTGCAGGGGGCAGTACTATGATCATGAGGAGCTTGCAAGTTATAAAGTAACTTACATGTCATGTACTTGTTATTGATATTTGTGTGGTCCTCTGTAACCTGTTTGCTTTGTTGATTGGTAGTCCCATTGGAGCTGTTGTTGGCCTTAATTTTCCAAATTGCTGTCTCATTTTTGTCTTGATGATCACCTGCATACAAATTAGAATTTTCAGCTTGTGAATTGAGTTTTTTGGAACTTAGCTCCTTGTTGCCATTTTGATTCAATTCTTACTCCTTCTCCTGTTCTTTGTTAGCATTTTGTGAATCTCCATCATTGTGATTTTGCTTAGAATTTATGTCACTTTGACATGCTAATTTCGTAGGTGAATTATCACTTGTGCTCTGCTGAGGAATGGTCTTCCTTGCCTCTTTGTGATGTTCATTTGCTCCATCTTCGACATTTTGGTTTGCCTGAGCTCTAGCAAGTTCACCTGAATTTTCCCCAGAATTGTGTCCTCTGTTCCCATCAATTTTACTTACATATTTGGAGGCGCTGAGTTGAGGGGGGTCCAAACCTGTATTTTGTTTCCTCTGAATCTCAGTCGTCTCCGGCGAAACTCTATTTGAGTTCGAAGGGGATTTTGGCTATTTTCTCCTGAAATTTGCCTGATCAGATCTCTCAAACGGTAAGATAGAATTGCGTGATTTTGAAATATTAGGTAGATATTGAAGTGTAGATTCCATTCCATCAATTGGAATTAGCTGAATCATTCAAGATTTGGCCCAGGAAATAATTTCTTACGCCCACTTTAACTTCTCTTCAGACAGATAAACAGTGATCCCTAGATTGTGATT
Organism: Solanum gracilifrons; assembly: GCA_029582605.1. Taxonomy (NCBI): domain Eukaryota; kingdom Viridiplantae; phylum Streptophyta; class Magnoliopsida; order Solanales; family Solanaceae; genus Solanum; species Solanum gracilifrons. The sequence goes on along the minus strand of JAJOOH010006778.1, from coordinate 19,925 downwards.
CAAATTCGAGGAGTTGTGGTTGGAATTTGAGGGAGATTCTTGTTGGAGAGGGTGCGTCTCCTCCATATGTTTATTTTCGCTTTGGTCTGGGGGCCGTATGACCGTCACCGGCGACGCTATGGCCATTCCGGTGGGACTGTATATTTGCGTCCTAGTTACTGTTAGAAAGAGAATATTACCATTGATTAGAAGAGCCTCACCTCAAGATTGAAGAGCATAAAAATGGTTTTTCTTTTGAGCATTGGAGTTGGAACTGCTTCGAGAAGCTTGCTTATCTTTTGTCCCCTTAACCTTGAGCATAGGACAATTTCTCATCTTGTGGCCACTCTTTCCACAACCATAGCACCCATCCGAGCCAACTAAGCATTTGCCTTCATGTTTTCTACCACATTTTTCACAATTAGGCCTAGCCACATGGAAACCACTACTATTGCCTCATTAAGGTTTAGGGTTAGCCACCCTATCATTGTTGAGGCTTAGGGGAGCACTAGAGGAGCCTTGGTTGGAGAACCTTTGCTTGAACCTTGGCCGAACTTGCCCATCGGATCTACCATTGGAGAAATTCCCATCACCGTTTCTAGCTATTTTCACCTCCCTATTCCTGTCTTGGAGTTTCTCTTCCTCCATTTGTTGAGCATACACCATGAGACGTGAGATATCAATATTATCATGAAGCATTGCCAAACGACATTCTTTTCTCACCAATCTAGACACACCCGTCAAATACCTACTCTTCATATCCCTTGAGTCCGCCACCAAAGACGGAGCATACTTGGACAATTCGGTAAACTTTAGAGAATATTCTTGAACACTCATACCTCCTTGATGAAGGTTAACAAATTCTTCCACCTTAGCTTCCCTCAACTCTCGGGGAAAGAACCTATCAAGGAACGTCGATTTGAACACTTCCCACTCAATTGGACCCGCTCCTACCGGCCTATTGTTCTTCCATTGAGTATACCATACTTGAGCAACACTCTTCAATTAATAGGCGGCTAACTTCGCTTTCTCTACCGAAGTCACCCCCATGGCATCAATTATCTTATAAACCCCTTCCAAGAACTCTTGAGGATCCTCTCCCACTTTGGAACCAAGAAACACAAAAAGGTTCATTCTAGCAAAATTCCTCAATTTAGAAGCTGTGGAATTCACATTAGTGTTCATAGGAGCAATCACCTCTCTATTGGCTTGAGTTGTCACAACTTGAGACAACAATTGGATAGTAGACCTAAACTCCGTATGGGTCACATTCTCCATTATGGGATCAACCGGAGCTTGGTTAACTTGAGGAGCTTGATTACCTTGAGGAAATACTTGATCCACATTCTCCTCTTCCACCCTTCTTGCGTTAGCCCTTAGTGTATTCATTTCCTAAAGACACAAGAGAAGGATAAAAAAGAAGACTTTATAGAGTTAAACTCTATTGCACGACTTAAGAGTAATGAAAGAAGTGAAATTCCCTAACATCTTATAGCCTCTCATTCATAAATGTGGCGCGCTTCACACTCATGAACAAGACTCTACTAGGCGTGGCTTATAAGACATCATCCTAGAATCATTCTAAACATTTTGCTCCGATTACCAAGTTTGTCACGACCTAAGGGTACCCCCTAGACGTAACATGGCACATAGGACTCCGAAAGGAACCATGTAAGCCACTTAGCATATCATAACATAAAGCATTAGAATAATAAGAATAAAAATGCATTTAAGTCTAAAAGTTTCATAAAATCAAAGCGAAAGTCTAGACTTGTCTCAATTAGCCATCAATTACAATCGAAGTATCAAAGAGGGTCACGGCCCTTACAACATAGTTCTCAAATGAAAGTACAAGAAGAAGAAACTAGAAAGTCAACATCTGTCCGCGAACCATGAGGACTCACCAAAAGCAAGGAGAATAGTTGATCCAAGCTTTGATCAAGAAGGAAGATCACCTCAAACACTGGACCCTACAATGTAGAAAATATGGGTTAGTACAAAAATGCACTAAGTATGGTAGCCATGCATAAAAACCTTAAAACATCCAAAAAGGGACATTTTAGTTTAAAACTATGCACTTCACCAAATTTAGGAATCATCATGAATACTAGTGCAAAAGCATAAGTCATAAGCATATTCAACATACAGGTCACCACATCATATTGGAAACATACCATAAATACCCTCAAAGCATCCTTGTGCAATGCATGAATATGATCCCATAATCCTACTCACACTAAGGAAGCTTATTGAGTAACTATAGTTCATAACTCATATTCTTGTTCATATTATCATAATGGGATTAGCTTTAACCGACATACACCATGTGAGCTTAATCATGGAATCTAGTGTCTACCCCACACCGAAAAGGGGTTGTCCTACTTGCCTAAGGTAGAACCAAACTCTTAGCTTAGATGGATCCACTAGCTAAAGACCTATGTGGGCACAGAGTTTATAGGATAAGGATATTGCTTCTAGAAACTTGGACTCAACTAGGGTAGAAGGTTTCCATCTCATGAGATACCTACTTTGGGAACCCGGACTCAACTAGTGTAAAAGGAACCCATTTGGAAAGTCGGACTCAACTAGTGTATAAGCTTTCAAGGGGAGCCGGACTTAACTATAGTATAAGCCTCCATCTCATATTCATATCCACTCGGTGCTAAGCATTAATTCTCATAAGTTATCTATTAAGTCTTGACTTAAGTTCATATTAATGGAGGAATGTCTTTACACTCAATCCAATATAATTCATACTATATCTCATAGATTCAATAGGTGAGACTAGTTTTCCAACCTTAGAATCACCACATGTGACAAACCTTTCACATCATACCATATTCATACATAAGTGTGTACATGAGGATAATCATCCAATCAACACAACAATTAGATCATAATCATATTCACTTTACTCTAAAAGTGACCTACATGCATATACATAAGCCTCATAAACATAGCCAATTCTCATGTTTTACCCTTCAAGGACCATAGATCACATTCAACCAACATATCTATAATTACTACATTAGACATGGAGGATAACATGATTCAACTACTACTATTACTATAAGCATGATTTCATAATACTCTTCATTCTACAATTTACCCACACTTTTAGATCCAATTTGGGAAAATATGGGAATTCATGGATTCTTGAGGAATTCAACTTAAAATCATATAAAAATCATCAATGTATCCATAATTAAACATAATCCAATCAATTAAAAGGAATTTGAAAGGAATCCATGAGATTGAAGTAAAACCCTAGGTTTTGGAATTTCTAACTTAAAATTGGAGTTTTTGGAGAGGGCTCCATGGGTGAAGGCTACCCATGGATGAAGAACTACCATACCTTAGCTTTGATTCTACAAGAAATTTAGTGAGCCCTCTTCTTCAAACCCTAGCTTCAATTCTCCTCTTCTTCTTCCTTGGAGTTCTAGAGAGAAGATTTTGGGGAAGTTGAGTTTGGAAATTGATTTTGGAAATAATGAGAGAGATGAATTAGTTTAGGTGTTTAAAACACTAATATAGTAGGTTTATTTTAGTAAAAAACGACACCACTTAGTAATTAATTAAAAAGGAAAACCCCATAAGACCCCTAAGCTTAACTGCCAAATGGCAGTTTCAGGTGTGACCCACGGCCACCCACCCACTGTCCGTGGATGGATCCATGTGGTGTGCTGGTGAACCATGGGTTGGGGTTCTGCAGCCTAATTTCTAGAGCCTTGCCACATGACCCCCACCTACGGGGTGTGGGTGGACCTACGGGGTATAGGTTGCCCTCGTGGGTCACTGCCCATGTCACTTTTGGGACTTTTCCTCAGGGACCAATGGTTAGTCCTTGGGGTTAAGGCCTTGACGTTCAAACACGAAAACATGAATTTTAAGGTACGGGGAGGTACTTATACGACTCTAAACCCTAACGTCAAGCTCTAGTTTAGCCTACTAGTTTCCGGGGCATTACAATATAATACAACTACTTTTGATGGAAATAAATAATTTCTTACTATTGTTTATGACTTCTCAAGAATAACTTGGTTGTTTTGACTTAAACATAAATATGATGTACGTGTTTCATTGCAAGTATTTCTTAAGTATGTTACAAATGAATTTGCTAAGACTGTTAAGGTGATAAGAACTGACAATGGTACTGAGTTTCAACTCAGTCAGTGAAACCATGTTTAAAGAGTTAGGGATTCTTCATCAGAGGTCTTGTCCATATACTTCTCACTAGAATGGGGTTGCTAAAAGGAAGCAAAGACATTTACTTGAAGTGACAAGAGCATTAAGGTTTCAGGCAAAGATTCCTAGAAATACTAAGGGCGTTGTGTGCTAGCTGCAACTTATATCATTAATAGTATTCCTAGTAGTGTGATCAACTTACAGACTCCTTATGAAAGGTTATATGGCAGTAAGCCAAGGTTGTCTCATTTCAAAACAATTGAGTGTATGCTTTGCAAAGAGTCTGAATGAACATGATAAGATGCTACCAAGTTCCAAGTCAGCAATCCATGTGGGATACTCAAAAACTCACAAAGGATTTGTCCTATTTGATCTCTCTAATAAACCTTTTTTGTAAGTAGGGATGTCCTATTCAGAGAAGATATGTTTCCTTTCTCACATGTTAAGGAAACTACTGCACAACACATGTTTAAGGATGTGCTACAGGGCTCATAGATGTTTTTCCAAGAGTTGGATCCACAAGTTCCTGTGTCATCTAGTTCTAATAGAGGTGAACAGGAGCCTGTCAATATTACACATCAGTCTGAAGACATAAGTGATCAGATAGGTGCAACAACTGATCACTTAGGAGAGTATGATATTGTAGATCTTCCAAATGATGATAACATTCAATAAGCACCAGTTCAAGAGGTCGTTGCACCAGCTGAACATAGAAGGTCTACCTGGACTAGACTACAACAAATTATGGATGCAAGACTTTGTTACATCTAACAAAGTGAAGTATCTTATAAGTAACTACATGTGCTATAGTCACCTTACCCCTTCCCATCAATGCTACATTGTTGCTACATCTTCATAAAAAGAACTTGCCATTAAGGATTACAGATAGGTAGAAGCTATGCAGGCTGAAGTGCAGGCACTGGAAAACAATAAGACTTGGGTAGTCACTGATTTTCCCCATAGGAAGAAACCTATAAGATGTAGGTAGATATAAAAGTCAAATACAAATCTACAGGGGAAATAGCGAGGTTTAAGGCAAGGCTAGTGGCTAAGGGGTACAACCAACAAGAGGGCATAGATTATAAAGAGACTTTCTTACCTGTGGTAAAGATGGTAACAGTGAGGTCTATATTATATATTGTTTCCTTAAGGCATTAGCATATTCATCAGATGGATGTTTCCAATGCTTTTCTACAATGTGACCTAGAAAATAAAATATATATGCAACTTCCTCATGGTTTCGTCAGTCAAGGGGAGAATGTGTGTAGACTCACAAAGTCAGTATATGGGATTTAAAAAGCTTTAAGACAATGGAATCACAATCTAACTGAAGCTTTCACTAGTCTCAAGTTTAAACAAAGTCAGTATGATTATTGAGTTTGTATTGTACTTGTGTATGTGGATGATATGCTAATCACTGGAAGCAGTCTTCAGTTGATAGAGGAAACAAAGCAGTCACTACAAAAGTCTTTCAAAATGAAGAACTTAAGTGAAGTAAAATACTTTATAGGTATTGAGTTCACTAGGTCATCAGAAGATATACTGATGAATCAAAGGAAATATTCCTTTGAACTTATAACTTAAATTGGTATGTCAGCAGTCAAACCTGCAGGAACTCTTATTGATGTCAATGTCAAACTAACTTCAAGGCAATATGATAAGCAAGTGGAAAATAGAAAGGACTCTGAGGATCCTTTGATAGATCAGGCATCATATCAGAAGCTGATTGGAAAGCTATTGTATCAAAACATGTCTAGACTAGATATATCCTTTAGCACTAAAAGAGTAAGTCAGTTCCTACAGCAACCCAAGAAGTCACACATGGAGGCTGCATTAAGGGTGGTCAGATACTTAAAATGGGAACCTTGACAAGGTCTGTTATTAGCAAGTTCTTCCAATGAAAAGGTAACTAAATTTTGTGATGCAGACTGGGCTTCTTGTCCACTTACCAGAAGGTCTTTTATAAGATACATGGTCAAGATAGGTGATTCTTTGGTGTCTTGGAAAGCCAAGAAGCAGAACACAGTCTCCAAAAGCCCAGTTGAAGCCGAGTACAAGAGTCTGGCTTCTACTGTTTCAGAGTTGGTTTGGTTGCTTGAAATGCTGAAAGAAGTTGGAGTTGAAGCACATTTACCAGTGCAAGTTTATAGTGATAGTAAGGCTGCTATACCAATTGTTGCAAACAACTGTACCATGAGAGGTCAAAGCATATAGAGATTGATTGTCACTTCATAAGGGAAAGACTACAACAAGGCATGATCAAAGTAAACTACATCTCTACACAAGAACAACTTGCAGATGTGTTTACAAAAGGGTTGTCCACATTACAACATGAATATCTATTATCCAAGCTAAGAGTGTTCAACATATTTGCCCCTCCTAGCTTTAAGGGGAATAATGAGATATTCCCTGTTGACAAGCTAGTTAAAGAAGGTAGTTAAAAATAGTTAAAGATAGTTAAGGGTAGAAGTGTCTTAGTAATGAGTTTGTTATAACAAACTCACATGTAGTTAGTTGAAAGTCAATTACCAAGTCGTTGAATCATGAGCTATATATCCTAGCTTCTTCTATTGTAATACACAGTTTTGAGAATCAATCAATAGGAGTCTCTATTCCTTTTCTCTTTTGAGTAGCTCATTGTTAGTTCATGTGATTGAGTTGTCTTTCAATTACGTTCAACTCTCTTGCTCATCAACACTAGGACCCTCTTCTCCCTTATCCATTTCAATCTACGTAACCCTTATAATACCATTTTCTATTTTTGAACATTCTTTTGTGACACTCTTATCTAAAGTAGTAGTCTGATTTGGCAATGCCCTTACTACTTCTTTAATCTTCTTTTATACCAGGATGATTGGCATATAATATTGAATAGGAAGCATTAGGGTCAATCTCTTCCTTTATTTTTGCAGCTTCATTTTCATCACTATTAGGTGGAGTTAGGTTCTTTTACCTAGTAACTATTCTTATATCTCACCTTCATCATTTGTACCCTCTGGTTCCTACAGTCGTTATTTCCAAACTGATCTACTAATTTTTCTGATAACTAAATTTATTTCTCCTTTTCATCAATGCTGACAAGTTCACTAGGTTTGATGACTTATTCAACCCAGTTTCTAGTGGGGGAACCACTAGACCGGCCCAAATCCCTCTTACTATGGGCCTTTGTATCACTTATTGTAGTTTATTTGTCTCCAGAGTGTGCATTTCCTCTTTTTTGTTACTATCAACATTTGGCACCATTGGTATGTCACCCTTTACATTGTTGTTATCATCAACATGAACTTTAGGTATGTCATCTGTTTTGGAGCTGGAGCCTCTTTGGCCAGTAAACTCTTACCATTGGTCCTATTCTCAACTTTACTTCATTTATTATATTTAGATTCTCTTTTCTATTTCCTGATACTTTTTTAATATCCAAGGCAACATATTGATAGAGGGAGGTGATTTTTGCCCACTTATCATTACCATTCTTCTGATTTTTGTGTGTATTTTTATTTGTTTTTCCTTTCTCATTTGTAGCTGCAGTTCAATCTACAAGGTTCCCAACAATTGGTAAGCCTTCTTGGGAATGGCGTAGTAGGCTGGATTTCCTTTGCTGTCTCTTGTAATACATTGTTACTCGTGTGATTATAATTATTGCTTACCTTCTCATTTGTTACCCTGACTTCATTTTTCTTAGGAATATCCATCTCCTTCTTTTTCTCATTCTCTCATATTTCCAGTGAGGGTGCATATTCAACATTATAAATGTTATGTCCTTTTAACTTTCATTCTCTACAATACTTTTGTATGTAATTATATTGTATGTTTACCTTGATTGTCTTAATAGCCCCTGTAGCTTCATCTTTTATGTCATTTCTTACATAATCAAGAAGATTAGCCTATTGATTGACTAGAACCTTCACATTAGCATAATTTGGCTTTGTTTTGTAAATTGTGGCCATGTCTAGATAAATTGGTGTACCCACCAAAAAAGCCAATGACAATAAGGACTCTTTCACATAGTTTGTTGGCAAAAGATTAGGGAAAGAAATTCATGTCATGTCCATTGTAGTTTCTTCTCAAGAGTGAATTTAGAGTCGTATACCAATGGTCTTGTTTGGTATGAGTCCCCATCCTTGGAATTAAAGTAAAAATCAATATTTGAGGTTAAATTTAAGTTATCCTTAAGTGAGAACCTCATCAATATGACAATTTCTTAAGAAACTTGTGTAGTCGTCTCCTTTGATATTATGGTAGGCTGGGATTGTAGTATGAAACTCTTCTAGTTTAGGTTTGTCATACGACTATCTAAGTTGACTACAATCAAAATAATAATAAAATAAAACTCGAACAAGTCAACACAAAAGATAAGAACACAAAATAAGTTTGTGTCATTTATACGAATTCTCTAGATTTTTTTTATTTAGACCACTTCATTAAATAATTATAAGATTTTTAACACTTTTTTATTCAAAATATGTTCATAGGGTCATTTTTTATTTATAAAATAACAAAATACCAAAAGGGTCTAGAACTGACCCTATCTAGCTAAATTTGGCCCTAAAATCTAAGTGAAACAAACTTTAATACCAATATAGAAAGCAAACATAAAATAAATAAAAATACTTGAGATGGTGGAGGATCTGGATGCATCCTCTATCTCTTCCATTAGTTGAGCTCATTCATCTCTTCTTTAGAGTTTTTGCACATTTTTTATCTCCTTCTCCACTACGACACGATGTACATGTTTTTCTGAGATCCAAATTATGGTTTTCTCGATGTGGATTCGTCAATTGCACTCTTCTTCTATAAATAATTTCATCATTCTTATCATTTTTGTTCTGTCTCATTAACCAACTCTTAACAATATATCCCTCTATTTTGTTATTTCCATATTATATAGTTATTTGGCATCTGTGACAACATATGTATATTTTGTTGGTCCATATGCTCACATTAGTAACAAAAAGTCTCAACACGTTGCTCAATGTGTTGTTCCATATGTTCAATTTTGAAACATATGGCTTACATCTTGCAACATATGGTTTAATGTACATCTTCAAATTACTAAATTACTTAATTTATCAATTAATACCTCCATCAAATTGACATTTATGGCAACATATGTATATTTTGTTAGAACATATGGTCAATTTTGTGTTGAAATTAGCACAAATAGGTCATATATTGCAGCATATGGATAACCTTACATGTGGCTTTTGATATTAATTCAATTAAATTGTGACTTAATACAACATGTAACACTAATATATAATGGTATAGCATGTCTAATTACTAAATTATGGTCTAATGTAACAACTTTCATCAAATTTATCAATTATTCAATACATATAGTATTATACCACTAGTTCATCATCCAATGACTAAGTAATTTCACATGATAGTGATATAACACAATAGATAATCCTTATACATATTGTTATAACATTTTTTATTGCTAAATTATGATCTAATGTAATAGAATATGATTCAATTAAACATTTTTAATTACTAAATTACTAAATCACTTAATTTATCAATTAATACATTCATCAAATTGGTATCTATGGCAACATATGTATATTATGTTTGAATATATGGTCAATTTTGTGTTGAAATTACCATATATATGTCATATGTTGCAACATATGGTAACTTTACATGTGATTTTTGATATTAAATCAATTAAATTGTGACATAATACAACATGTAACACTAATATATAGTGTTACAACATGTCTAATTACAAATTATGGTCCAATGTAACAACATTCTTCAAATTTATCAATTAATCAAAACATATATTAATATATCACAAGTTCATCATCCTATGACTAATTCATTCCATATGATAGTGATATAACACAATAGAGAATCGTTATACATAGTGTTATAACATTTTTGTTTCTAAATTATGGTCTAATGTAATAAAATATTGTCTAATTTATCATTTTTAATTACTAAATTACTTCATTTATGTGACACCCCATAATTTAGAGAGTTGACTGGTGGGTTCTAGAGCCTTTCAAAAGAATTTTGGAATGTCGTATGAGGATTAAAATCAAAAGAAATGATTACTGTACTTCAAATAGGGGTTTTAGGGGTTAAAAGTTCGGGTATGACCCACCAAGGACCACCCAAGTGGTCCTTGAAGGGGACCCCAAAATCAGTCCCTAAATTTGCAAAATATAGTGACCTACGGTTGCAATCTACTGGCGTAGGTTGACCCACGCCCCGTAGGTGGGGGTTCGTGGGTCAAGGCCTGCACAGTCCTGCAACCTAGAGCCTCAAACCACACCCACGAAGGGTGTAGTATGGTCCGTCAAACCACCTATGGTCCGTAGGTGCTGCCAGTTTTTAGAATTTTAGTTTTAAGTGAGGCTTTGGGGATTAAGTTAGTAATTAACTAGGGGATTTGGGAGGTCGGTTAGTTAGTTAATTAGCCACCTATAAATTCCTAATAGACCCCTAATACTAATTCATGAACTCATTCATCTAAGACCCCAAATCACTCTCCAAATATTCTCTCTCTAGAAGTGAAGGAGAAGAAGGAGAAGAGAAGGGAAGAGGACAACAAATAGGTCAAAATTCTCCATTGAAGCAAGCTTTCTTTAGGGCTTTGAATCAAGGTATGTGAAGCTTAATCATCTATGGGTTCTTCAAACCACAGATCCCTCATAGTTTCCCCACTTGTGAAATCAAAAACCTAATTCTAGCTAGGGTTGTGCTTGCATTGTGGGTAGGGTTTGGGTGTAATTCCAATCTAGTGGATAACACCCAATTATGATTTATTTAACTTTGTTTAGTGATATTATGATTATTTCATGTGATTTCTATGGTAAACCCTAATCTAAATTGATGAATGTGATCTTTGTGGGTTTATGTCATTAGAGGCAAAGTTGAAGGTTCATAGTTGATCATCCTAATTCAATGTTATGTGTAGTAATTGATCAAATTTAGGATCATATAATCATGAATTGAACTAGACTCTATTGTATATGATTGATCTTGACTTGTAAAGTTAGAATTTAACATTTATGATCAATTAAGACTAGAATCACCTAGTAATGAAAGATGTGATCAAATTACCTTGAAATCTAGGTATAAATAAGAGATTAAGAAAGAAACCTTGAGAGTAGGGTTTGTGATCATGATAGCTAGGGCTTTAGGGTGAAGTTAATGTGATTAACTATTGATGTAAAAGCTTTGAGAGTAAAGTCTAAAAGAGAATAGAAGTCTAATAGGTTGAATTGTGGTGAAAGACCTATACTCACCTAACCTACCTTATGAATACTTGATAGATGAAAGTGATAGAATAACTTGAACATGGATGGATTGTCAAGGACACATTTCCATGAGTTATGAGTGTTAAGCAAGGCTTAAAAAGTAAATCTTGGGGTGTATGCTTGGCTCCAAGTAGATATTGACAATGAGATGGAGTGTCACACAAGAGAGGGTCTAGGCTCCAAGTAAAAAGGAGAACCATACCTAGTTGATGTGAGGACTATCCAAGTTAAAGGGGGAACTCTTACGTAGTATAGTGTGGGTTTTCCCAAAGTTAGGTCTCATGAGATGGGAGCCTTCACATAGTTAAGTTAAGGTTCCTAGTAGCAATCTCCATATCCTATGAACTAAGACATGATTGAGAAGCATCTCATAGTGTTCTAAAGCATAATTTAACTAAGACTTACTGAATGAAGTACCTCATAGTGTTCAAGAGTATAAGTGGACTTAGACATGCTTAAGGTAATATATCATAAGGTCCATGTGAAGAAGGAACTTAGTCATACTTAAGAGAGTATCTCATACTTTTCAAAGTAGAAAGGGATTTAGACATGCTTAATAATGAAGTATCTCATAGTATCCATGCTAATAGTGAACTTAGACATACTAAAGGAAGTATGTCATAGGTTTCAACCTAATAATGAACTAAGATTTGCTAAGAGCGTACCTCATAGTGTTCTAAAGTTAAGAGTGGAACTAGGTTCCAAACCAAGAAGAGTTAATATGAGGACCAAAAAGGTAGTACTTAGCATATATAGTATTTATGGGGTGCTATGCATGCATTGCACAGGTATGACTTAGGGTCATTAAAGAAAAGTCTTGAGATAGGATTGTGCTATAGTTGCCCTTCGTAGTTATAGTTGACTAAATGTGAGAGATTCCATTAGTTAAGAGAGTTAAACTAATAATGAGACCAAAGTAGGGTGAGTATGACTAAGATGACTTCAAGGCTATGCTTAGAGTGAAGGATAGTATGGGATGTCTTCCATGAGTTCACAAATTGTACTCATTTAGGGCTTTATTTTGATAAAAATAGTGTCCTCAAATGCTTATTTTGTCTCAATATCTGATGAAAACTCTCAAGTTTCAGGTATTTGAAGTTTTAGTGGAAGCATGGACACTTAGGCGCAAAAAGGAACAAACAAGGCTGAAAAGATCGAAGAAGTTGAAGCCTGAGCATCGCCAAGCACACTTGGCGAATCGCCGAAGGGACGCACTCCGCCTTTGTTCCAGTACGCGAAGCCCAAAAGGAGCAGGATAAAAAAGGCGATGAAAAGAGCAGTCAGCACTTCGCCGAATAGTTCCGTGAAGCAATACTATGTCGCCCAATGACACAAAACCCAACGATGTTCAACGCTAGTGCAAGACGGCGACGAATTACACCAAAGGGCGATTAACTCGGCGATTACGACTAACCTCGCCGAATGATCCACCAGCACTCTTTTCTGAAGTCTATACATACTAAACTTATTATTAATTTTTAAAGGAGTCGAACATTTATTTTAATTTCCAAAATAGAATAGTACTTTTTGTTATTTTTCCCTCAAGTTTTGAGAGGGTTTTGGGAACTTGAAGAAAGGAGTTCATCTTCCCCAAGTTGGAAGTGGGTCTTCCTTATTCTTCTTCCTTTGCTTAAATCAAGGTTTAATTTCTTATATCCATTTGATTTTACTATCATTCTAGGTGTATTTTGTTATTTCTTGATGTGTGGCTAAAAACCTCCATTCTTGAGGTGTGATTTAGCAAATATGTGTTGATATTGTTGTTGAGTCTTGCTTGCTGATAGGTTAGATGTATTTTAATGGTGATTTCACCTAGTGGTTATGGTTTAATTTAATGGGTTTGTAGTTGCAAATACAAAGCCACCCATGTGTTTTCGGCTTGCCCGAGAGGGAGGTCGCGAAACCAAGACCACTAGACTGAGTGGATCGACATGAGGTTTAGCCCAAGAGGGTGAACCCTAGTCCCATATCCTAACACTTAGCTCGAGAGAGTGAGTGGGGTAAGGCGTAAGCTGGCCTTCATGCAGTAAATGGGTGTTCTAGAGGAACGGATTTGAAATAGGGTAAGTTGCCCGAGAGGGAACTTATTTCCATCTCAAGCTTAGCCTAGTCACTATTATCTTGCAAATTTCCTATCGAAAGCATGTACCCAACTATTTATCTCAACTTGTATTGCAGTCACATCCTAAGAATTCTTCCCATACTTGATTTTCTTGTTATTTTTGTTGTTTTTACTACTTGTGACAAAACCCCCAAATTGATATTTGACACTTTTGTGTCACCCTCTTTGATTTACAATGTTTTTAATCGTTAATGTCTTTAGCTACGACTAATTAGAACTAAATTTTATTTTTCTATTGATTCTCAAAACCACTCCCTTGGGATATGACCCCAACCTTTAGTTGGGTTACTATATTATCGACGATCGTAGACACTAGTACCGTAGGTTAGTGTCGTTGGTCACGATAAGCATTAGGGTTGCGCCCCAAAAACTTTTATTCAAGAGCTTATTAGATGGTTTGAGATAAAGAGTATAGAAAGACTTTCGCTTGTTTTTATGAAATATGACTTAGATTGTAAAAGTTTTAAATTGTTCCGTATTTCTATTTCTATTACCTATATTATGATACTAAGGGCTTGTATGAGACCCCTTCGGGATCAAGTACGTCGTGTTACATCTAGGGAGTACCCTTGGGTCGTGACAAACTTGGTATTAGAGCCCAAGGTTTAGAATGGTTCTAGGATTGTCTCAAACCACGTCTAGTAAAGTCTTGTTCATAAATGTGAAGCGCGCCACATTTATGAATAGGAGGCTATTGCATGCTTAGGAAAAGTCTCACTTTTTCATTCTCTTAGTCGTGCCATAGAGTTTGGCTTTAGTAGGCCCTTCTTCTAATACGTGCCTTTGGTTTTTTAGGGTATGGCTAATACAAGGGTGAATGCTAGGAGAGAAGAGGAAGACAATGTGGAACAAGAGGTTCCCCTCCAAGTCCCTCCACAAGCTCCTCTTCAAGTTCCAAATGACCCTCCAATTAGGAATGCCACCCTTGCGGAGTTTAGGGCTTCTATGCAATTATTGGGTCAAGCCTTGACGACGCAAGTCAATAGAGAGGTGGTGACTCCGGCAAACCCAATAAGGGGGATGGCTTCTTCTAGGGTGAGAGAGTTTTTGAGGATGAACCATCCGGAGTTCTTTGGCTCCAAAGTGGAGGAAGATCCTCAAGGTTTTGTAGATGAGGTGTATAAGGTGCTTGCAATCATGGGCTTGACTTCGGTAGAGAAAGCAAATCTAGTTGCTTACCAATTGAGAGATGTAGCATAAATTTGGCATGAGCAATGGAAAGATAGTATACCAATAGGAGAGGGCCCAATAGAGTAGGAAGAGTCAAAAGGGAATTCCTTAATAGGTTCTTTCCCCTAGAGTTGAGGGAATTAAAGATGCAAGAATTCATAAATCTTGAGCAAGGGGGTATGAGTGTGATGGATCATTCCCTTAAGTTCACGCAACTATCCAAATATGATTCAACCATAGTGGGGGACTCAAGCGCCAAGATGAATAAGTTTGTGATGGGAGTGTCTGAATTAGTGGTCAATGAATGCCGTTCGACAATGTTTATCCCTAGTATGAATATTTCCCGTCTCATGGTGCATGCTAAACAAATTGAGGAGCAAAAACTTAAGAAAATGAATAGGGAGGGGAAAAGAGCTAGAACCGATGATGGGAACTTTTCTAATGCTAAGTCTGATGGACAAGGTAGGCCTAGGACTAAACCATGGTATTCGGGTCAAGATTCTTCCAACACCCTTAGGTTTGACCAAGAGAAGGGTAGTGGGTCTCCATTTCCCAAGACTACTTGCTCCAAGTGTGGGAGGAGTCACTATGGTAAGTGCTTTGCTGGCATGGATAGTTGCTATGTGTATGGTAAGGAAGGGCAAAAGATGAGAGATTTCCCGGTTCTTAAGGCTAAGGGAAGAGAGGATAAGAAAGTTGCCTCTAGTAGTTGGGATGTGGAGCCTCAAAAGAAGAATAGGTTTTATGCTCTCTAATCTAGAGAAGATCAAGAGTGATCTCCTCGTGTCCTTTCCGGTATGTGCTTTATGCTTTAGTAAATTTCTGGATTTCTTGTCTTTTGTGACTTGTTAGTTTGGACTTTGAAGTTGTTTTTAGTATACATGATGGTTAGAAAAGTTTGTGGGGGATAGTGTGGCTATCTAGTAGGGTTATTGTGTGCTTTATGTGTTGCCATGATTTCCTTATATGCATGTTCATGAAAATTCTTAGGTCTTGTTAGAAATGACTTATTTGCATTGTTTTTCTCATGTTTTAGTGCTTTGAGTAGATTGGCATATAGGCTTCATGAGTTGATTATGAGCATGCCCTAGTTTGTGGAGTTGAAAGGTTCCTCCTTGAATAAATGCTTTATGAGATGAACTTTGCATTTAGGCTCAATGTGTATGTGTTGAGCATGTTTTAGCTAGGAGATGTTAGTTCCTCCTTGAGAATGAGTAGATATAGAGTTTCATGCATTTTGGGTTGGTAGAAGTAGTTCCTACTCCCTTGTGTTGCATTGAATGAGTTTAGTTTTGAATTGAAGTTGTGTTTAAAGTGTCATTCGAGGACGAATGTTTCCAAGTAGGGGATAATGTAACACCTCGAAATTTAGTGAGTTCTAGAGACTTTCAGAAGAGTTTTGGAGTGTCGTATGAGGATTAAAATCAAAATACATGATTCCCGTACATAGAATAGTGGTTTTAGGGGTTAAACGTCCGGGTACAACCCGCCAAGGACCACCCAAGGGGTCCTTGAAGGGGACCCCAAAAACAGTCCCCAAATTTGCAAAATATAGTGATCTACGGTTGCATTCTACTGGCGTAGGTTGACCCACGCCCCGTAGCTGGGGGTTCATGGGTCAAGGCCTGCACAGGCCTGCAACCTAAAGCCTCAGACCACACCCACGAAGGGTGCAGTACGGTCTGTCAACCCACCTACGGTCCGTAGGTAGGGAAGTCGTAGGTGCTGCCAGTTTTTAGAGTTTTAGTTTTAAGTGAGGCTTTGGGGATTAAGTTAGTAATTAAATAGGGTCTTAGGGAGGTCGGTTAGTTAGTTAATTAGCCACCTATAAATACCTAATAGACCCCTAATACTAAGTCATGAACTCATTCATCTAAGACCCCAAATCACTCTCCAAATATTCTTTCTCTAGAAGTGAAGAAGTAGGAGAAGAGAAGGGAAGAGGGAAGCAACTAGGTCGAAATTCTCCATTGAATCAAGCTTTATTTAGGGCTTTGAATCAAGGTATGTGAAGCTTAATCATCTATGGGTTCTTCCACCCATAGAGCCCCCTCAATTCTAGCTAAGGTTGTGCTTGCATTGTGGGTAGGGTTTGGGCGTGATTCCAATCTAGTGGATATCACCCAATTATGATTGATTTAGCTTTTTTTAGTGATATTATGATTATTTCATGTGATTTCTATGGTAAACCCTAATCTAAATTGATGAATGTGATCTTTGTGGGTTTATGCCATTAGAGGAAAAGTTGAAGGTTCATAGTTGATCTTCCTAGCTCAATGTTATGTGTAGTAATTGATCAAAGTTAGGATCATATAATCATGAATTGAACTAGACTCTATTGTATATGATTGATCTTGACTTGTAAAGTTAGAATTGAACCTTTATTATCAATTAAGACTAGAATCACCTAGTAATGAAATATGTGATCAAATTACCTTGAAATCTAGGTATAAAGAAGAGATTAAGAAAGAAACCTTGAGAGTAGGGTTTGTGATCATGATATCTAGGGCTTTAGGGTGAAGCTAATGTGATTAACTATTGATGTAAAGGCTTTGAGAGTAAAGTCTAAAAGAGAATAGAACTCTAATAAGTTGTATTTTGGTGAAAGGCATATACTCACCTAACCTACCTTATGAATGCTTAATAGATGAAAGTGATAGAATAACTTGAGCATGGATGGATTGTCAAGGACACTCTTCCATGAGTTATGAGTGTTAAGCAAGGCCTAACAAGTAAATCTTGGGGTGTATGCTTGGCTCCAAGTAGATATTGATAATGAGATGGAGTGTCACACAAGAGAGGGTCCGGGATCCAAGTAGAAAGGAGAACTACACTAGTTGATGTGAGGACTATCCAAGTTAAAGGGGGAACTCTTACGTAGTAGAGTGTGGGTTTTCCCAAAGTTAGGTCTCATGAGATGGAAGCCTTCACATAGTTGAGTTAAGGTTCCTAGTAGCAATCTCCATATCCTATGAACTTAGACATACTTGAGAAGCATCTCATAGTGTTCTAAAACATAATTGAACTAAAACTTACTTAATGAAGTGCCTCATAGTGTTCAAGAGTATAAGTGAACTTAGACATGTTTAAGGTAGTATCTCATAGGGTCCATGTGAAGAAGGAACTTAGGCATACAAGAGAGTATCTCATAATGTTCAAAGTAGAAAGGGGTTTAGACATGGTTAATGAAGTATCTCATAGTATCCATGCTAATAGTGAACTTAGACATACTAAAGGAAGTATCTCATAGGGTTCAACCTAATAATGGACTAAGATGTGCTAAAAGAGTACCTCATAGTGTTCTAAAGTTATGAGATGAACTAGGTTCCAAACCAAGAAGAGTTAATATGAGGACCTAAAAGGTAGTACTTAGCATATATAGTATTTATGGGGTGTTATGCATGCATTGCACAAGTATGAGTTAGGGTCATTAAAGAAAAGTCTTGAGATAGGATTGTGCTATAGTTGCCCTTCCTAGTTATAGTTAACTAAAGGTGAGAGATTCCCTTAGTTATGAGAGTTAAACTAATAATGAGACCAAAGGAGAGTGAGTATGACTAAGATGACTTCAAGGCTATGCTTAGGGTAAAGGGTAGTATGGGATGCATTTCATGCATTGAACAAGTGTGTCTTGAGGTTACCTAGGAGTATGGTTCCCTCATGGTAAGAAGAGCTTATGAGTTGACCATGTATATAGGCTTTGATTAAGATGACCAAAAAGGGATATTTGGCTTGGGTAGTATTTTGGGATGCTATTCTTGCTTTGCACTTGTATGCTTTTGAGGTTACTTGAGAATGGTGTTATTATGGTAAAGAGGACTAAGAGTCTATTACGCTTATATGAGTATGACTATGTCTTTTGTTGACTTATGTTTATATGATGCTCATGTTGGAGACTATGTTATGACTATGATGATTATGCTATGACTATGATGATTAGGCTATGACTATGATGATTATGTTATGACTATGTTATTATCTCTTATGCTTATGTCTTATGTTGACTAACCATTTTGAGATGCTCTTATAGCTTCGAGGACAAACCCTTATTTCCTTTATGTCATTTCTTTATGTTTTAGACTTTGTATGGGCTGCGTCTCAAAGTCTTTTATCCAAGAGTTTATTAGATGTTTTGAGACAAATAGTATAGAAACACTTCCGCTTGTTTTTATGAAATGTGACTTAGATTGTAAATGTTTTAAATTGTTTCGTATTTCTATTTATATTACCTATGTTATGATGCTAAGAACTTGTATGAGACCCCTTCGGGGTCAAGTACGTTGTGTTACGTCTAGAGGGTACCCCTGTGATGCTTATCATGACCAACGACACTAACCTACGATACGAGTGTCTACGATCGTCGATAATATAGTAACCCAACTAAAGGTTGGGGTCGTGTCCCAAGGGAATGGTTTTGAGAATTAATAGAAAAATAAAATTTAGTTCTAACTATTCGTAGCTAAAGACATTAACGAGTAAAAACATAGTAAATTAAAGGGGGTGACACGGAAGTGTCAAATATCGATTTGGGGTTTTTGTCACAATTAGTAAAAACAACAAAAATAACAAGAAAATCAAGTATGGGTAAGAATTCTTGGGGTGTGACCGCAATACAAGTTGAGATAAGTAGTTGGATACATGCTTTTGAAAGGAAATTTGTAAGATAATAGTGACTAGGCTAAGCTTTAAATGGAAATAAGTTTACCCCATTTCAAATGCGTTCCTCTCGGACACCTATTTACCGCATGAAGACCAGCCTACGTCTTACCCCACTCACTCTCTCGAGCTGAGTATTAGGATATGAGACTAGGGCTTACCCTCTCGGGCTGAACCTCATGTCGGCCCACTCCTTAGGCCATCAGTCTAGTGGTCTTGGTTTCGCGACCTCCCTCTCGGGCAAGCCAAAAACACATGGGTGGCTTTGTATTTGCAGCTACAAACCCTTTAGGTCAAACCACAACCACTGGGTGAAATCACCTATCACGACCCGGGAGCACCCCATAGTCGTAACCGGCGTACTCGATCTCGAAGAGGTCTAATACAAGCCTCTTAGCATTCATTCATCGCATAGACACCAAAACCATAAGGAATTAAAAACTTTCTTCACACACGAAGATACCTTCAATAAATAGCAAGCGGAAGACTTTCTAGACTTTATACAATATGTCTCAAAACCATCTAATACTTGAATATAACAT
>JAJOOH010006777.1:0-74964 GCA_029582605.1 Solanum gracilifrons | reverse complement strand
CAGTCTACGGACCGTCAATGGTCACCGTGGTTCCACACTTGGTCAGATTTCCCTGATTTGTCCTTAACACATTCCTGCTGATCTACGGTCATCACCTACGGACCGTGGATGGACTTACGGTCCGTAGATGACCTCCGTGAATGCCTTTTTCTGCATTTCCTTCAGCTATCTCTAAACTCCCGCGCCTGAACACCTTTCCTGCAAAACATGATAAAACACATAAAAACCAATATAAAAAGGCCCTAAACACACACAACTGTAAGTGAAATGTATTAGAAATACCGTAAACTCACGGTATATCACATTGGCGGAAGGGCCTTTACCTCATTGTCCATATCCACTCGGTACTAAGTATTATCTCCCAAATTATACATAATTAGTCATTGAATTATATTTACATGTGTGATGGAGTGCTCTACCCTTCATTCAATACAACTCATAAAATAGCTCATATATTGAATAAAGTGAGAACTAACTTTCAACCTTAGAATCATCATTAACCTGTGTGTAAAGCTTTCACATTACATTCATAGTGTTTTCATGAGAATAGACTTTCAATAAACACAATAACATCATCATCATCCTAGACTATTCATGCATCATCAAGTGTAACGGTGAGGGAAGAACAACCTTTCAAAAATACCATACTTTACACATTTGTCATAGGAGATTTACTTTCTAAATGAATCCATAGTTTATACACATTTTGCATCCATATGTACAAACCCTAGCAATTTACCCCTTTTCAAGGTCATGAATCAAGTCTCACAATTACACCGAAATATACTACAATATGCATGAATAAAACAAGATATAATCACATAGAAACAATTCATGATAATCATCTTGCATGATAGACCCATCACAATACTTGAAATTGGGTCACGGGGGTATTCATGGTTTCAAGGGGATTTTTACAATGAAAATCACCATTAATCATTAAATCATACATAATATTATGCAATTAACATAATAAAATTGGTTTTAGGAAGAACCCATGGTTAGAATGGAAACCCTAGTTTTTGAATAAGTTACCAATTTCGAAATCAAGAGTGGAAGGGCTTCATGGATAAAAGTGATCCATGAATCAAAGTCCCCATACCTTAATTGAAGCATTTCCCACGAATTGGACTTGAGAAAATGGATTCTTGAGCCCTAATCTTCAAGTTCTTGGTGTTCTTCAATGAAGGAACTTCTAGAGAGATAAATATTGAGAGAAATGTGATGTTCTTAGGTTTCTTCTTTTATTAAATGGGAGTAACGAAAAAATGTAGAATTTGATTTTAAAAAGTATATATACTTATTAGGAAAAGAGTGGGAAAGTGTTGGCTTAATATTTTGGAGAGATTACTAAAAGACCCTTACTTAAACTTCAAAAACTTGCCTTCCCACGTTGGAGCTCGCCCATTGGAACCCTTGGCTCTCCAAGGGCACTAGGCGATTCTCTTAATGATCCCTTGGCTAGCCCAAACTTCCAGTAAGGTCCCTAGATGGGCAGCTCACTAGGCGATAGGGAGGATCAATGGGCAAATCGCCAACCCTATTGGCAACCCATGTCCTCTATCGCCCAATCTTCCAGAACCTAGGACTTGTGAAGTCTGTCCACTAGGTGAGGTGAGCCCATTTGGCTCATCCCCAAGGCGCATGAGCGATGCTACTGCCCATCACCGAATGGACCAAAGGTAGGTATTAATTTCCTTTATTTTTCTTAGGTAGTTTTAGGTCCTTGGCTTCATCCTAGATACTCATCTCTTCCCTTTTGATCCTAGTTTAGTCTAAACATCTCCTGAAAGTTACATAAAACCTCACGCTTAGGCTCTTGGTTAACCTACCATTTTCGGGGGTGTTACATGAAGCGAGGACTAAGATTATAAATATGTGGTATTTCCTATGTTGTTGAATTATGCCTTATGTTGACTTATGCTCATACTATGCCTTGTATTATGCTCTTATGATGTTATTCTAGCTAACATATTTAGTGCATTTTGTAATAACACATACTTTTCCTATATTCTAATCAAATGTAGGGTTCGGAGATTTGAGTTCCATTCTTGAGGATAGGTTTCTAGGGAGCAAGGATTTGAAGATTTGGGTAAGTCCTTATTGCTTCGAGGACAAAGACATTATTTCCTTTATGTCTTTTATTTTCATGTCATGAGACTATTTTATAAGCTGTGTCCCAAAGGTTTTAATTCAAAGTTGAGTATAGATGTTTTGAGACAAAGTGTAGTAAACACTTCAGCTTTCTTTTATAAAAGTTTTCAATTGTATGGATAAAGTTTTAAAATTTCCGTACTTTTCTAATATCTTATGTTCATGATATACTGAGGGCTTGTATGAGACTTCTTCGAGGTCAAGTACGCCATGTTACATCTAGGGTGTACCCCTGTGTTGTGACACATGGGTATTATGCATTTTATTTTAATTGCATGAGACTATAGTTTAATTTTATTTTTGTGGGCTGCGGGTTAGATCTTGAAGGTCAGGGTATAAATATGACATGATCAACTATTCAGCGAGCTGTTTCGAGCTCTCCGAGTGGTTCTCCTAAAGGCCCCTACATCGCCTTTTAATTCTCCATTATCTTTGCTTCAGTTCTATAAATTTTTCCGATATCCCTAAATGGGTTGAGTGCACTCGGCTACTCACCAAAACAACTTTCTGATCGCCGTTCTGCGCCCCTAATTGCTAAAATTGTTCTGTACCTTTTGGTGAATCACTTCTAGTTCACCGATAGTGTTAGCAATTCGCCGATTGGCCTAGGACATCACCAACCTACTTTTATTTTTGAGTGATTTTACTATGGAACTTTCGGTGAGTCTGACCTAGTTCGCCAAAGGGCTTCGGCGACTCATCGAACAGTTTGGTGAGTCTTTCTGTGTAGGTTTCAAAGGTTAAATTATTTTGCAAATTTCATCCAATGTTTGTTGTTTTGTGTTACAGAAGTGGATAGACCCAATGTAGTAGGAAGGAATAAACCACCCCGAAAGCGGGCAAAAGGAATACTGATCAATAAGAAGGTTGCTGCCTCTAGGGCCCCGACTACCAAATTTCTTCGAATAGGAGGAAAGGGCAAGGGTAAGGGCCTGTGCAACCAACACTCGCAGAGGCGACCTTCGAGAGTGATTGTATTTTCTCCACATGCCTCACTCCCTCTGGCAGTGAGGGTCAGTCTGAGGACAGTTCTCCGACATTATTTTCTGAGCTGGAAGATGACCAACTCCTACAGACTAGGAGAGCGAAGCAGTGATCCAAGGCAATGAATGATCCATCTAGGATCTTGTGCCTCCTACGGGGCTAGGGGACTACCGATAGGGGTATATAGGCTGATTGGTACCTTTCGGGCTTATGGGGGCCGGAGTAGGTGGTTTTGTGTGGTGTGTGTACCTATCGAGCTTATGTGGGATTGGTTAAGTTGTTGTTTTATTATTTTTGATAAGTTTAGATTTAGGAGCATGTCAGTACATTTATCTTATCCTTGATTTATTTATCAGATTATTCCAGTATTTCAGGATACCTCCTCATAGCCTATTGCCTTTCATACTCTGTACATTATTTTGTACTGACGCCCCATTGCCTTGGCGGCACTGCATTCATGCATCCAGGTCCTGACAGACGACCCAGTAGACCTCCTCAGTAGCAGGATTGACTTTTATCCGATTGTCTAGCTCCTTTCTTCCGGAGCTTCCAGAGTTGGGAGGTTTGTTACCTTTTGTTGTATATATCTTTATTGGTAGCCTGGGGCCCTGTCCCGCTAATCTTTACTACTCTTAGAGGCCTGCAGACTAGTGTGTGGAGTGTATAGCAACGTTATGGCCATACTGGTCTATGTTGTTTGTTTGTTGAAGCTTGTGAGTTGTTTGATGTATTTTATCGATATATACCTGCTTTTAGTTTTGGTATAGATATCATAGTGGCCTCGACTGCCCAATCAGGATATCTGTGCTATTTGGCTATTTATTTATATGATCTCTTGGGAGTAGCTGTTTCTTTTATAGATCAGTTGACAGGGTCATTACCAGCCGAGGGCTTAGTTTTAAGCCGAGATATACTTGTTTGTTTTCTTGATTGAGTGTGGCTGCCATGCGCTAGTAGCAAATGATTCAGTAGGGTCAGCTCGGTCCTGAGTTTTGGCATTAGTAGGCAGTTGCGCCCGTCGAGTTTGGGGTGTGACACAACCCATTTACTCACATAATCCATAGGCACAAGAATGTATTAGTTTCCACTAGATTGAGGGAAGGGGCCCATGAAGTCAATACCCCACACATCAAAAATTTCTACCTCCAAATTGTTACTTAGCGGCATCTCATGTCTTCTTGAATTAGTACCCAACCTTTGGCATTTATCAAAACCCTTCACAAAAGCAATAGAATCTTAAAATTATGACGGCCAAAAGAAATTAGATTGTAGTACCTTGTGCGTCGTGTGCTCTCCTCCATGGTGTCCTCCATATGGGCTAGCATTACAGCTTTCAAGCACTTTTTGAACCTCATATTCCGGAATGCATCTTCTCACCACCTGATCTACACATTGCTTTAACAAGAACAGTTCATCCCAGATATAGAACTTAGAATCATGATTGAGCTTTTTCTTTTGTTGGGTGGTTGCACCCGAGGGGTAATCTCCAGTAACAATCAGATTCACAATGTCCACATACCAAGGCACTTGAGGGATATCTACTGTCACCAAATGTTCATCCGGAAACTTTTCCCAGATTTGTTCACCTTCATTAACAAGGGAAAAATCCTCCAACCTAGACAAGTGATCAGCTATTTAATTTTCAGTACCTCTCCTATCCTTAGTCTCAAGGTTAAATTCTAGGAGAAGCAATATCCACCGAATCAGCCTTGGTTTAGCATCCTTCTTGTTGAAGATGTACCTAATAGTTCCATGGTCAGTAAAAACAATCACTTTAGTACCTACCAAATATGATCTGAACTTGTCGAAGGTGAACAGTAGAGCTAGCATCTCCTTCTCAGTCACTGTGTAATTAGCTTGTGCAGAATCCAGGGTCTTGCTTGCATAATTGATCGAGTGGAGATTTTTATGTTTCCCAACACTGCACCCACTGCTACATTGCTTGCATCACACATGAGTTCAAATGGTACTTCCCAATTCAAAGCTATCAAGATGGGAGCCTCAATTAAGTTCGTCTTCAACATCTCAAAAGCTTTCAAGCACATCTCATCAAAATCAAATTTCACCTCCTTCTCTAAAAGACTGCACACAGGTCTTGCAATCTCGGAGAAATGCTTGATGAATCTCCGGTGAAAACCTGTATGACCACAGAAACTTCGCACCCCTTTTACAGAAATGGGAGGGGGCAATTTTTTAATAACTTCTACCTTGGCTTTATCAACCTCTAAACCTGACTTAGACACCTTGTGTCTCAACACTATCCCCTTTTTAACCAAAAAGTGACACTTTTTCCAGTTTAGCACTAAGTTGGTGTCCTCACACCTAGCAAGTACCTTATCAAGATTCCGGAGACATACCTCAAAAGACTTCCCAAAGATGGAGAAATCATCCATGAACACCTCTACAAAGCCTTCCACCATATCATGAAAAATGGACATCATACACCTTGAAATGTCGCAAGTGCATTGCAAAGTCCGAATGGCATGTCTTTGAAAGCATATGTACCACAAGGACAAGTGAAGGTGGTCTTTACCTAATCCTCAAGTGCAATTAAGATCTCCTTATAACTGGCATACCCATCTAAGAAACAATAGTACTCCTACCCTACCTGCTGGTCAAGCATCTGATCAATGAAGGGAACGGGGTAGTGATCTTTTCGGGTGGCATCATTGAGTTTTCGGTAATCCATCCAAAATCGCCAACCGGTCAGTGTTCTAGTAGGAATCAACTCATTCTTTTTGTTCCTTACCACTGCCATACCTTCCTTCTTGGGAACACACTGCACCGGACTTACCCACTTACTATCAGAGATTGGGTACACAATTCCAGCATCTATCCACTTTATTACTTCCTTTTTCACCACTTCTTTCATCAAAGGATTTAGCCTACGTTGATATTGTGGAATTGGTTTGGGATCATCTTCCACATAGATTATGTGCATCCATAACGCCGGACTAATCCCATGAATATCAGTCATCAGCCATCCAATTGCTTTCTTTCTCTGCTTTAATATCCTTAATAATGCCTCAACCTGTATTTCATACAATTCTATAGAAAATATAATAGGCAAAGTTTCATTAGTACCCAAATAAGCATACCTTAGGTGAGCAGGCAGCATTTTCAGTTCCAACTTGGGAGCTTCTTCGATTGAGGATTAGGGTGGAGGCCCTAACTCACGATCTAATGGCTACACTCTATACCTGTGAGTCTGTACCAGTGCCAGATTCAAACATGTCTCTATCTCTTGGGCCTCAGTATCTATATCCACGTCATGGCCCACTAACACTCTTTCTAAGGGATCTTCGGGCACAACTAATTGCGATTCTACTATGTGATCTACCAATGTAATAACAGACAACTCTTCATAGATAGAAGGAAGTTTTAAGGCGCGGTAAACATCAAATACCTCAACCTTATCATGTTCCCTCATGGTTAATTGCCCAGCTGCTACACCAATCAATGCCTTACCCGTGGACAAGAACCGACGTCCCAAAATGAATGGAACTTCAGAATCAGGTTCAAAATCTAAGACCACAAAATCCACCAGAAAAATCAAGGAAGCTACTTGAACTAACACATCTTCCACCACCCCCTCTGGCCTAGCAATGGATCTATCATCGAGTTGGAGAATAACAGTGGTTCGTTTTGAACTACCCAACCCAAGCTTTCAATAGAATGACAAGGGCATCAGATTTATACTTGCCCCCAAATCACACAACCCCCGGGCATGAACACTTTGCTCAATTGTAATATGCACAATAAAACTACCCGGATCTTTTAACTTTTTGGGAAGTCTATTTTGGATTCTAGAGCTTCACTGCTTAGTAAGTTCTACAGTTTTATACTCTGTGAGCCTCCTCTTGTTAGCCACTATATCCTTCACATATTTAGCAAACTTTGGGATACCCTGCAAAATGTCAACCAACGACAGATTAATGTGAACCTGTTTAACGAAATAGAGAAACTTACCAAAGCATTCATCCTCATTCTGCTTTCTGAGCCTTTATGGAAACGAAGGGGGAGTTTCTTTTGAGGAACGAGTGTCTCAACATTGGAGCTTTTTACTACCTCTTCCACTTTCTTTTCTTTAGCTCTTGCCTCAGTACATCTCTTATTTAGAAGTAGTTCTTGTAGTTGTAACCCACTTCTAGTACTCACCGCATTTAGTTGCTTTGGGTTGGGTTCAGTATCACCGGGCAGCCCACGTTGGCGACACCAATTCAAATAATTGGCTACTTGCGTAACTTGTTTGTCTAAACTCATTTGAGACATTTGGATGTTTATGATGTTCTCATCCTGCTTATCTATCCTAGCATTTATTTTTGTCCTTATTTCAGCCATGAGCTTTCGGAGTAGCTCCTCATTGATCATCCCTATTTTGGTGCATTAGGGTTTGTGCCTTGGTTATGATTTTGGTATTGTTTCCCAGCCTTTTGAGAATGGGATTGGTTAGCCCCTTGCGCCTGATTTTGATTTTGGTTCCACCCCATGAGAAGTTAGGATGGTTCCTCCAACTAGAGTTTTAGGTATTACCATAATATTGCTGCCTTACACCCTTTTGCGCATTACCCACATAGTTTACATAATCCGGTTTTGCCTCACTTTGCTCGGTTTCATGAGGTCCACCACCACATACCCAACACCAATTAGATGCATGTTGTACCATGTTAACCGGTGCCTAGTTTAAGGACATCTGTTTAAAATGCATGGCTATATTATGTTGCATCGCATCCAGTTTGCATTTATGGCGGTGGCTTGATCTACGTCTAAGATTCCATGGCCCTTTGGGTTGTAGTTCTAGGCAATTCCCCCTCAGCCCCTAAGTTTCCTTCTGAGAGTGTATCGATTAAGTCGAATAACTCTTCACAGGTTTTGCTAAGGCTTGTCTACCTACTGCACTATTAAGAAGAATATGTGCATTATAATCTAAACCCTCAAAGAAAGTGTGAGCAAGTACCTCATTAGTTTGCATGTGATGAGGGTAGGCATTCAACATTTGTTTAAAACGAGCCCATGTTTGGTACATGTCCTCCCCCGGGTTTTTCTTAAAGCTTAATATCTCACTTCCCAATCGTGCAGTTTTCTTGGATGGAAAGAATCGATTCAAGAACTTTTTTGCTAGATAATCCCAGGTAGTGATGGAGTTTAGTGGCTCAAAATCTAAACAAAGCCTTGCGGCTCCTAACAATGAGTATGGGAACAACCTCAGCCTCACATAGTCCGATCAGACTCCATTTGGGATGTATGTATCACTAATCTCTATAAAGTTGCTAAGGTAGATTTTGGGATCCACGTGGGGGAGGCCGGTGAATTGCCCACTAGCATAGATGAGTTGTACCATGACATGTTTCTATTGAAATCTACCTCCCGGTGGAGGTTTCCTAAAACTAGATGTCACATTGGTTGTGAGTGGGACTGCCATATCACGGACGGGTCTTGCTGGTATGATAGGGGGTACATCTTGGTTATTCAAGTTATCTTGGTTGTTCACGTTATCTTGGTTATTCTCCTCATTGTCTCCACGAAGACTTACCCCAATTCTTCTGGATGCTCTTGATTCATTTTCCTGCGTTCGCGTAAGGCTCATTCGGGTTCACTGTCTGGTTGACAAGTTTCCGAGCCAGACTTGAGTGTCAAATGCCTGCAAAGAACAAGCTAAGAACAAGTTATTAACACCTAAGTATTCTAATTGTAGACTTAAGAAAATCCCCGACAGCGACGCCAAAAACTTGTTGCTCCCAATTGCACACGCAAGTGTACGCGGTCGCGCAAGTAATATAGTGGCTCTTAAAAGAACCAGATTATCAAACCCAAAGGACTTGTCAATTAACTATTTTTACTAAATTATATTGGTCTAATTATTTATTTAAGGGTGCCAAAAGAGTTTTATTTTTATTTATAGAGAAGAGAATGCAGGAATTAAATAATAAGATTACTTACCGTGATTGGAAAATTACAGGGCTGCAACATCCAATGAATCTCATGTACATATTATTGGCTTAGAACTAATTTCAGTTGTCAAGTTACTAGTTTACAGGGTTAATTGTAAGAATCGGGTATCAAACCTCCAGTCACCTACTCCAGATAGATGTCTAACTACATCGTTGATCGGGGTTCAACAGGCCTAACTGGCGAGCATTTATATTTCATCCTGTTTCGTAACCAAGCAAGTTGTTCGTCCGGGCATCACTCCTGAAAACAAATCACATCAATTATATGGATCGATCGAGCTATCTATATTCTTTGGTCTATCTAACCCCTCCTCTATCGATTTTCAGATTAGACAATATATTTATCTCTAGATGTCCAGTCAAGAAATACTAAAACAAGAATATAAAAGTAACTTATAATGACAACCAAGAATTAATTCATAGACCTTAAATAATCAACATTCGATTTGTAGCTACAACCTTATAACAAAGGCGTTTAGCCACTAATCTCTAAGAAAAGAAAAAGAAGAAAAAAATCCTAAAAAGTATTGACAACTTTCTACTCCGTATCATTGATCTCCCCAAATAATTATTTATATGGACTAGTTATAGGTATAGAAAAACCTAAATAAAATAACTGAGTCCAAAATAAATTGGGAAAGAAAAACCCAAACGGAATTGAATTCCGCATGAACAGTGGTTATCGCCCAGCCGCCTCACTTTAATTTCCCGTGGCTTTCCTTTAGTGCCACGTGGCAGCTAACTTTCACCTGAATTGCAATATGCAAATTACAATTTGCAATCTTCTGTACTTTCTATTATATATTATTATATTAAATTTAATAAATTAAGTTGTCTGTTTGATTTTCTTCTTTATTCTTCCATCTTTAATTCATTTTAGCTCCAAACTTCTTCAACTTTACACCAATTTACTCCTACATATAAAATACACTATTTAGCACAATCCATAAAATTCATGCTCAAAAAGGACAAATATAAATAATAAATGTGAGACAAATAATAATTAAAATTATGTATTTTTGGCCTCACAACTCAAGTCTTATAGCAAAACATCTGAAATACAAGACTAAAAAAACTATAACTACTGGTCTATGAAGCCTCTAAAACAAAGAGGGATGTCGGGACAATACCCCTGATCATCCTAACAACTAAATTACTAAATCAAATGATAAAAGGGGTCCTCCGAATAGCAAGGAGGTTTACCAACTGACTCTGAGTGCTAAGCTGGATCAACGAGGCGTTGGATGCTGATCCTGGTTACCTGTGTCTGCATCATAAAATGATGCAGGCCAAATGGCATTAATACATTGAATGTATGAGTATGCGAGGGGAAAACTAAACATGATATAAGCTTGAAAGGAATATTAAAAGAACACTTACCTTGGCTTTACTCAACCCATGAATAACTCAACTCAAATGTAAAGTATAAACAACAATAATGGTGCAGTTTATACAAAGTATTTAGAACAGTAAATGATAACTCAATGTATTAAAGAGATACAATAACAACTCAGTGTACTCAAAAAATAAAGTCATATAATATTGTGGGAGTTTCTCTAACTGTCAACCACCTTTATGAGCTTAAATGATTATACAACGCCTCGCCCACGCTGCTAGAACTGTCCCATAATTTACCTTCATATAGAATGCCTCAACTAAGTGGATCCACTAGTCTATGCTAAAAAGCACTAAGTAATCATCTAAAAAATATGATCATTTCTACCCATGATGGCTACATAGTTTATATAGACTTGAGTTATTATGAACTCGCGTCCCCATATCGGTGCTCAATACTACTCCCAAAATATACTCAGCTCATATGTTTTAAAAACAAAACTCTTTCTGTGATTTGAGATAATTACTGAAAAATTAACTCAAAGGCTTTCTTGGAAATCAGTGTTTCCTTTCTTGCTCAAATGTGAAAACATTTTAACTCTTGGGAATACTTAGTTCCCATATAATCTTTAAAGAAATGAACTTTACTCTTACTCTTTACTCAACTCAAATCTTAAGTCTTTAAGCAAAGTTAAAACTTTTGTAAAATACTTTTGGAAAACTCTATGAACTTTTGTTGATTTGACTCTTAACTTTCCTTGAATTGAATTATGGATTCAAGGTTCATGATCTCATGTTTATGGATGATTTCATGATGTTTAGATGTACCTTAGAGTATAGAAATCGACTAGAAATCATAGGTACGTTGTTAAGGTACTAGTACGGAAAGAAGTGGGAAAAGGTGGAAGAACTGACGTTGGCGTCCCTGGCGCTCTAAAATAAGTGGGGTGCCAGAGGGTAAACTTCAGAGAGCTGGGTTGGGACGCTCTGGCTGGCGCGGCGCCCAGAGCCCAAATTTCAAAGCCCTAGTTGGGGCGCTTTGGCGGGGGCGGCACCCCAGGCCCCTGCCCAGAAAGATCCGACTTTCTTTTTCGTTTCTCAACTCTAAACCCTCTAATTTCACTTGGTTCAATCCCCAAACACTTAAAATTGACTATCTCTTCAATGTATTCAAGACTCAACTCGAAATCACACCTAATTTCATGAATCAAACTCATGAAACTTCAACAACAAGAACCCACGAGATTTCGAACGAATTACTATCAAGAACTCATAATAATTGCTTTAAAAACAATACAATTTCGCTAAATTGAATTATGATTGGCGTGTAGGTGAACTAACCCAACGCTATGTGATCTCACATACCTTGTAGGATCACCCCTTAACGAAATCCACGATCTTAGCTTCGAGAATTTGATGATTCTTGCTTCTTCTCCTCTTTTCTCCTCTTCTTTTCTATCAAAATCCTAACTTTTTTTTTTGAAAAGCGTAAACTAAACCAAATCAGTTTAGACCCAAACTTAATTACCAAAAATGAAATTAAAATAATAGGGTATGGAAAAAACCATAATGCCCTTCTAAAATCCGGTTTTGACTTTCCTTATCTAAACAACCCAACTTCAAATGGACATATCTCATTTATACGAACTCAGAATTGAGCAAACTCGGCGGCGTTGGAAAGATAAATCCAAGATATTTCCTACGTTATCTTGTATCACACCTAACTTATCCTGAGCTAGGAGTTATAGTCATTTGAAGTTGACCTAAAACTCAAACTTAACATAACTTATCCAATTTTCCAGATTTTTCTTTCTTTCCAAAAATGACTCTTTCTAATTCTAGATCTTTCTAGTCCATTAAAATAGCGAGGTTTTACACTATCGATTACACAATACATACACATGAGAAAATATTATCAAGTCAGGGAGTCTTCTTAAAGTCAAGGAACAAGAGTGACAAAGTTAGGTGTCGGGTAGCACAACACATCTGCTTCGAGTACAAAGGGAACTAGGGGTTCTAACATGGTCACTCAACGATGTACATTACACATAAAAATAGTAACTATAAAATTTTTATTCAAATAAGTTACTCATAAGGTAATTATAGGTAATTGTGAGGAGTATATGTTCCTTTTAAGATCTCATTTCTCGCTTCGAGACTATACAAATGGAAACTACTTTTTAATGAGGTGGTAGCTAGATTTTGAAATCATTAAAATGTTGAATGTTATTGTTGCAATGACTTGTAACAGGTTCCATTCAACACACATTTACATTAGGGAAGGTTGCAACTCATATGTGGAATAAAATTGGTGCCTCCTTCGACATTATTCGGCAGTCTTGTCCTATAAGAATAATTTTTAATAATTGGTGGTGTGTTAGGGTCAAATGTAGTGTTCATCATCAGGTCATTCAAATTGCTCCCATATTTATTAGTTGGGATACCTTGAAATAGTGGACATCTTCAGTGCTAATTGGTGTGTGGAGAAGGGAATTAACAGTTTCAAGAATGAAATGAATTCTTTAGTAATAGCTAACATGTTATAAAACATGAACACTGCTAATACAAAGTTGAAAAAGATCGTATGTGATACTAACAGAAGTGTTAGCAATGTCAACGTCAACTTCACTCATTGTTATGGAGAAGCTAATATAGTGGTTGATTATTTTGTCAATATGTCCTCTACTAATAAAAATGAAACCCATTTCTCCTCTTGGCACTCTATTCCTCAAGAGGTCAAATGATTAATTTAACTAGATAATTGCAAGTACCTTCCATGAGGAAAAACAATATGAAATGTATTTTTTTTTGAAAACTAAGAGTTGATTTGATTTTTTTTATAGAGAAGGAGATTGTATAGGCTACTCTTTCCCCACTCTTTTTCTGAAACATTTTATGATGTAATATATTTGTTAGGGGTATGGTCCATGTCTCCCCTAACAACTGTAATTTTTTGGATTAATCGGCATGGTTAGGGTAAAGACTAACCGCACACATCAAAGGAATCACAACCCAAGGTAATGGATTTAAAATTGTATTCTCTTACAAATATTATCTAGCATGTAATTATAGACATTAATAGCATAAACAACCTAAACAGAGGATTCTGATTTAGAAAAGATCTTTTAACATGTAATAAAACAAATCAACATTTGTTCAAGTTTAATATCACTCTTATACTACAATGCAACGTATATAATGAGAATAATACAACATTTTTTGTCTCCTATAAACTCCAAACAAGAATGACAACAACAATTAGCTCCTATATATAGAGACGTCAGAGATATGCTCTTGCATTTTATACAAAATTTATTCAATATACATCCATAAAAGATATATCAAGCTTCATCGGCGATCTATGTAGTCCGAGTTTAGATTACTCATATACACATAAGCTTCGACTTTATAAAATCTTAAGAATACACAACAAGTTTATAAAGTACACCAATGATTTTTCACATGACTAGTAAAATTTATAGCACTAAATGTGCCACTTGCTCTGGCCTGCATTAGCATGTAACAAACATCAAATCTTATTGAATGAAAAAAAAATTGGACATATATGCATACATAGTGAAGTACAAAAGTTTGTTGACATTGCACGCTTCAACAAACTTTAATAATTAGTAAAGTAGATATATGTCTCATTGAGAATAATAAATATCATAATATTTGAAAATTCTTCAATTTAAATTAATAATAAATATCATATTATTTACACATTTTCCATTCAAATTAATAGAGTCCTATCTAACAGGATTCAGTCCAAGTCCTTTTCTCCCAATCGGACATGGTAATTCTCTTCATCATAATGACTATTGCAACATTGTTTCCCAATCTCATGTCTCATTCAAACTTTTTTAGTTTTTTATCATAATGTATGTCAGAGTGAACAAGAATTGACCATTAATTCACAAAAAGAAGTAAAAGAAAGAAAATGATTGTCAAAAAGAGAATGAATTGTGTGCATATACAAACACATTGAAAATAACGATAATTGTATATTCATCATGTAACTCATCAAACTCCTTAAAAATAATGATGATTTTATATTCATCGTGTACCTCATTGAGTACATTCAAAATAACGACAATTTTATTACTATTCATCATGTAACTCATCAAACACATTGAGAATAACGATAATTTTATATTTATCATGTAACTCGTCTAGCATCCAGTTTGCATTCAAAACCCAAAAACTCTAGAGAGTAAAGTTTCTAAGTTAATATTCAAAAGCAATGTTTTAAAAGATTTTGTTGGGACTCGCCTCGGAGCCCGCCCTGGGGTGGGGATTTAGGAAAACGCCCTGAGACTCAAGTGTAGGTCTTAGTTTTGTAAGACTTACTCCATAAGCACCCGACTGTACGCCCTAAGCACACCAAGCGCCCAACGATCGGGACTTACCTAATAGATCTTACACAAATTATGTATTAAATTCTTTAGTTAAAATTGTTGACCCTCATAATTTTTGAATAAATAAATGATAATTAATAATTTTTCAATCTATAGAGATAAGAAGATTGAAAATAACTCAACTAACAAGTTGTAGTATCGCATCTTTACTATTTGGTAACACTGTGAAGGTGATTATTTAGTACATAACTATTTTTTTAAAATACGTAACGAAATTTTACATTTTCAATTATCATTGGTTTCATGATTTTGTCATATGTCTCAAACTTATTATATTTTATTTAGCTACTTGAAAATAATTTTATTTTTATTCATGATGGAGTGATGTTTTTATTAAAATAGTAGTAAGCTTTATTGGTTAGTTTGTTTTAGGGAGGTAAATTATATAGTATGATTAAAAAAGAATTAGAAATAATGATTCTTCAATTATTAGAAACTTAAGATATTAGTTTATTTATACTTGTATAATCATGTTAGAAGTTTTATTTTGTATGAGTTCTCTTATTCATGTTTGTAATTATTTCAAACTATTATGTATTTGTATAATTTTGTGTTATTGTATTATTATACTATATTGTAAATTAAGAGTTTAAAGATCCATAGGGCTTATGCCCTACGTCTCGCCTTAAACTAAGTAAAACACCCCACATAACACCCCCGCCTATTAAAACACTGTTCAAAAGTTTATTTTCTCAATATGAAAAAACTACATTTTTATCTCCTCTGAACTATTTATAATTTTCTCAAAACTTAATCTCAAATTCCTTGTGCGACCTATTTGGTGACATTAGTCGGGCTCGCCTACTTGATCGGCGGATCGATGTTCTGTTCTTCAACTCGCCCTTTCTTGGCTTTGAGATTCAAGTGTTTGAACCTCAGTTGGTGAACTCGATTGATTCAGTCTTTCATATTCAGTGAATCACCAATGACCACATTGTTCGCCTATTTTAGCCTTCAATTTGGTCTAGTCTCGTGTCAGTTTAGGCGATGGACTTTTACTTCGCCCAACTACTTCGGCAAATTGATGTACTTCGCTGACTTGCCTTAAATATTTTCATAAGTAAATACTATCACTTTAGGCGAGGTCCGTCGCATTGGGCGATCTGTCCATCGTACTTGGCGATCCTTATCTAGGAGTTTTCACTCTTTCCAATGTTTTAGCCTCTTTTTCATAGATTCAACATTGGCTTATCCTTTGACCTTCATAGCTGCAAAACATCAAAATGTCATTAGATAAGGACATAAAAAGGCATTGGGGACATTATTTATTAAGCTAAAACAGCCTCAAATAAGTCAAAATCTCAGACTCATATGCGACTTCAAAGAAAAAATGATGAAGCGAAACGCTCAAAGATGAGTATTAATAACAAATCACTCAGCTTTGAGCGATTTGTCTGTTTTGGTTAAATTGAAAAAAATGTGGCGCTTTATGCATTTTAGGTAAAACAAAAAAATAAAAAGACCTTTTTGGCTTCGAACTTCTAAAACGTGCCTCCAATCAACATGTAGCAAACATCAAATCTAGTTGAACGGAAGCTATTCATTTGTTCATAACACAGTAAAGTATAAAAGTTTGCAGGTGTTACAAGCTTAATTAAATAGTAAAGTAGAACTACTGCTTATTGAAAATAATATCATAGTAGGTTTAAAATATTTAATGTGTGACATAGTAAAACATTTAAAATATTAGAAATCAAAGTCATTAAAACCATGAGATAAGGTCAAGCATTAGTAAAATACATAATGTAAAGCCTTAAAAACACCATAGTTCTTTTGTGGGATTTTAGCTTTAACAGACAATAAACCATTTGAGCTATAACATGGACTCTGATATAACTCCCACACCGAAAAGGGAGAGTCTACTTGCCAAGATAAAGTCCATATCATATCATTAACACTATGTGGATCCACTAGCTAAGTCACTTAAGACAATTCTACGGGAGAACGTAGTTTGGAACTAGAGAGTTCTACTAGAGACTACCCTATTTGAGCCTGCATCTCAAAGTTCTCTCGATGCTAAGTACAATCGCAAAGGAATAGATAAAGTCAATTATCAAAACATAATATTAGTAAATGCACTAATAAATATATAAATCCAAATCATAAAGTTGTATAAGAGTAACTCCTTTCAAAACCGTAATTTTATACATTCATTCATATAGACACTTACCTTCCTAAGCATCTAAAAACATGATATCCTTTCAACTTGAGAGAAGAACTTTCACAAACCATTGATAGTTAACTTAAAAGCATTCTTAAATCACAGTTTTATCATTTCATAAAATATGCATAAAATCCATCATCGGTTCATGATCATAGTTCATAGTTTATAGATGAAAATCAAAGTATAAAGTATGGGTCCTTATCAAATCAACTATAAATGATATAATAAGTTTAAATCATGCATAATAAGATAGAAAAACATCAATTGAATCATAATTAAAAGGACCCATGGAAATTGACATAAACCCAAATTAAATCTAGTTAAATTGAATTCGAGATTGAATTTCTTTTGGGAGCCAATGGATGAAAGGGATCTATTGGTGATGTAATACCTCGGTTTTATAAAGAGTTAAACTTAGAAATGACTAATTGGGAAATAGCCAAATTCAAAATCTTGCAAGTTATGCTTGAGTTGTGAGTTTTGGGTCAACTTCAAATGACCATAACTATCGGTACAAGATGAGTTAGGTGGCCCATAAGAGATTAAATGAAGGGTATTGGACTACTCTTTCCAACGCCACCAAGTTTGTTAAATTTCAAGTTCGAATGAGGGATATATGCCCGTTTGAAGTCAGCCTATCTAGTTAAAGAAAGTTACCCAGATTAATTAGGGTATTTTGGTCTTTTCCTTACCCCATCAGCTTAGAACGTTTTTAGTAATATTTTTGGGGTGAAAAATGATTTGGGTCAGTTATAACAATCCTAAATACGCTTAGGATTTTGAGAGGAGTTCAAGAAGAAGAGAAGAGGAGAAAAGAGGAAAGGTTCAAGGCATTCGTAAAGATTCGTGAATTTAATTACAGCTGCTACAGGAAAATAGATCCTTCACATTATTCTCCTCTCGAACTAATTTAAGAGGGTGATTTAATAAATATAACTCATGAGGGGTATTTAATAAGTAATTCCATAAATGAACTGAAGTCAACATATATATTTTAATTCCTACTTCACGCGAGTAATCAAATATTATTATTAGGTAAAATCAGAGAAATTAGCAAGTCATAACATTCTTGCGATTAACACAACTTCCTCATCTTCTTCAAACAAGAAATATCAAACATAATGGAGTAATACTCGAGCCTAAGTAACTAAATAAAAACAAAGGAAAAAAAGAATAATAGTTAGACGCTTAAATGTTTAACAAAGACGTCCATGATGTGATATGCATATACATACTTTTCATTTGTTCATGCCAGTAGCATTTTTAACTGCATCTGCTGCCCCTTGTGTCGTGGCATAATTATTAGCAGCCCAAGAATTCCTCATAATCATGCATAATTAATAACTTAAAACATATGGATAAGAGAGACGATATATGAGCAATAGCAATGGAATTATGGAACCCCTTAACAGACAGATTGAAGATAAATAATGAAAAAGAAGGAGAGGAGTAGGACTTGTGGTATTGAAACTCTAAATAGAACCTCAATGAATTTACCATGATTTACATATATGACAATCTATAAAATTCTAAAGCTACAGTTGAAAGTTGAAAAGAACTTCCAAACATTGAATTAGTTTAGAAACATGAAAATTTATTCGAGAGTATTGAATAGGCTGCAATAAGTAGCAGTTGCAGGAAAATTAATCCACCTCTTTGTATACTCAATTACTTTATTGATTGTTATTAAACTTTAAATATGTAACGTATGTATCTATTCTGGAGTAGTATTGAATAGGATGATTTTCTTAATTAATGATAGAACAATTAATTAATTATATTTTATAATAATTTAATTTAGTGTAAGGATAAAATGGTAATTCAAATATTCACTTTGGAGCTTCCTACATTTAGTAAGATATATGATATGATGATAACTAATTGGTAATCAAGTACAAATGCTAAACTAACATGTCATCATAGATTAACCTACATTAATAGTGTAAATAATATTTATACTGTTAGTGTATATAAGACAAACTTGTTTTAAAATCACTAATAGAGCAAAAATGCGGAAGAATTCATGTTTATAGCAAATCATTTTAAATTTTATATAGCAAAAGTTTAAAATTTAGTCTAGTTTTATATCGCTCGTACACAAAAATATAACAAATACAATGTGAAAAACACACATTATTTGTTTCGGTAAAGAACAAATAAGAAATGTCATTTGCCAATAGCACCTGGGGAGACGTCTGAGACATGCTTCTGCATATTATACAATGTTTATCCAATAAACATCCAAAATGGATTTCAATATTCATCGTCGATCCATGCATTACGAGTTCAGAGCACTGAAGAATAGCAAACAAGTTAAGAAACCACACCAATGATATTTCACATCAATATTAAATATTTGTAAACAATGCATAAAGGAAAATCAACTAGCAGACATAATACAGTGATTTCACAGGAAGCTTTAAGAGTATCGCCATAACGATTTCATAGTTTTATTGTCCTCAATGCCTAATTTATGGCTTTGTTTTCATAGTTTTATTGTCCTCAATGCCTAATTTATGCTCTAAATTGATGTTAAAGTGTTGATTTGCAGCAATGAAGGTTAAGGAGCAAGGCAAGGACATTATCAAGCAAAACGGAGTGAAAAAACTGAAGAAGTTGAAGAAAGGCAATCCTGGTGATCGCCAAAACCACTCGGCGAGCCACCGAGTGGCTCTTTAGCTTTCCTAAAGTTCTAGCATGCCAGCTTTGGGGAAGAATCTACTTGGCGATGGAAATGGATAGTCGGCGTACCGCCGAACGGATCAGCGACCTCGATCCTAATCGTCTAAAGTCACAGAACACTGAGGATAAAAAGCCAAGGTGAACCGATGATGGAATGAACAAAAAGGGTGCATAGCCGACTTGGTCGGTGATGCTCGACCTTCTTCACCTAATGGTCCTAAAGGCCAAAATTTGGGAAACTATAAATTAAAATTTGAAAAGCAGAAAAAACATCTAAAACTTGAGTTGAGTCCCATCAAGTTTTTCCTGAGTTTTCCATTATAGAACTTAGAGTTTTTGAGACTTGGTTTTGAGGAATTTTAAATTGGGTTTTTGAACTAAGTTGATTTGAAGCATTGTATAGATTTGGGAACCATTACCCAGTTCATGGCTACTATAATTGGTAATTGTTACTTCCTTTTCATGATGCAAGGCTAAAACCCCAATTCTTGGGGTTTGATCATGTGATTATTTGCTTTAATTAGCTTACGGGTATTGTTGTTTACTGATTTAATTTCTAATTTGAAGTGGGTTTAATTGATACTTGTGTATTAATCTATGAATATTAGTTGGAAATGCAATTCTAACTTAGTGTTTTGGGCTTGATTTAGAAAGAGATTTAGAGCTAAGGTTTTCAATTGATAATTGTAGTTATTGGGTTGCTATGGGTTCAACTCAAGAGAGTGAATTATAAACACGATTCTACCTATATATCCCTAGAGAGTAGATAAATTGAGGTATTAGGTTATTTATAGTGTTAAGATTGTCGAGGTTCGAGAGAACTCTCTTGAATCGTAATTGTTGTTCGAGAGAAAGCTATTGCATCTATAATCTAGCCTACCCACTGAGATTCAGCAATTGTTAGTAAATTACAATTACCATAAAGTGAAATTAGCCTATAATTGATCACATCCCTGAGAATTCCTCTCTACTTATTGTTTCCCCCATTTTTGTAATTGTTTTAGTTGCTAATTGACAAGACAAATCCCCCATCTGACATTCGTTGTCAACCTCTTTGATTTATCTAAATCTTTTTGATAACTTCTATTCCTATAACCTCTTAGACCACATTTATAATTTCGTAACTGAATTCGAACTTTTGCTGCTCCCTGTGGGTTAGACCCCAACTCTACGTTGGGTTTTATAATAAATTGCGATCGCCTACATCTAGTATTGGATGAGGTGTAGTTGAGCGTT
Organism: Solanum gracilifrons; assembly: GCA_029582605.1. Taxonomy (NCBI): domain Eukaryota; kingdom Viridiplantae; phylum Streptophyta; class Magnoliopsida; order Solanales; family Solanaceae; genus Solanum; species Solanum gracilifrons. Next base: position 54,040 of record JAJOOH010006777.1, on the reverse strand, counting down.
TATCAAAAATGGTTCCACTGCCTGGTAGTAGTGTTTAGAATTCTCTTATTCTAGTTTAGATCGTGATCTTTTTGTGTTGTAGTTGAATCGACTTACCTTGTTTTGTGATTGTTGTTGGCTATGTTTGAACAGAGGACCAGATGAGTGTAAACGGAAGTAACGGTAGCCAACTTGGCCATAAAGATGATGTCGAAAATTTGAATGATGTTAATGACCCAATTCAATTGGGTGGAGTAAGTGTTATATGTTTACCTCCTGTTGAGGGGAATGTTGTCTTTTACGTGACTAGCACAATGTTGCAACTCTATCAAATGAAAGGACTATATGGAGGACTAGCTCATGAGTATCCCATGATCATATTTGGAACTTTGTGGACGTCTGTGGTCTATTTTCATTCAAAAACATCTCCAAGAATCAGTCTGTCTAAGGTTGTTCCCAAATTTTTTGATGGGGGAGGCTACCAAATAGTTAGTTGATCTACCGAGGGATTCCATTACCACTTGGGATGAACTTACCAAAGCATTCTTCGTAAAGTTCTTTCGTACTTCAAAGATGATGTCATTGAGAGACAATATTCAGGGCTTCAAATGTTTAGAGGGTGAGCCAATCCATGAGATGTGGCCGAGATTTCAGAAGTTGTTACTTCAATGTCCGAATCACGGGCTTCCAAACAACGTGTTGCTACAACACTTCTACCGGAGTCTAGACTCGGTGAACAAAGGTGTGGATGATCAACTTGTCCAAGGGGGTATAATGCTATAGCCTTTCGAAATATCATCTAATCTCCTCGATGGGATAATCAAGATTAATAGATCATGGTACACTCGGGTGGACCAGGTGTCTCCTCTAACTTTTAGGATGACAAAAGAGCAGATTGAGAACGACCAAGAGCGAGACCAAAATATGTTAAAAATGATAACCCAGCTGGATATTTTATAAAAAAAATGTGATGGGTAATTGGTTGAAAAGTGTAAATGATGTTGATGTTAGTGGAGTAAATTTCGAGGAGGCACAGTTTGAAGCTATATATAATAAGGATGTGAATTTTCTTGCAAATCAAAGAGGAGGTTTCCGTCCGAGCTATCAAGGCCGAGCAGGAATCAAGGTTGAAATAAAGAAATGGATGATGGATTGAGAGACCATGACAGAGAATGGCGTGATCATAGGACTAATTGGAAGCAACCAGATGGGGATAAGGAAATATATGTTCCACCCAATGAACGTCAAAAGAGAAAGGAGCAAAGGGCTGACCCGGAGATCTTTCGCATGGAAGACATACTTGCACGCATTCTAAATAAAGTGGAAGGGTCAGACAAGGTGCTAAAAGAAATGAAAGAGGACGTCTCAACACTCATTCAGATGGTCACCTCTCACTCGGTTTCCGGTTTCCATCAAACAATTGGAAATGCAAATGGGCCAAATCTCATCTCATTTGAATCCAAGGCCAAAAGGGGGTCTACTAAGTGAAACCTTGGCAAACCCAAAAAATAAACCTTGTAAGCGTATCCACGTCATCGCACGATGTTAAAATGGTGCATCTTGGGAGGTTGAATGTGCAGGTTTAAATATGGTGCCTCTTGGAAGGTTGAATGTGCAGGTTAAATAAGGTGCCTCTTGGGAGGTTGAATGGGAGGTTTAATATTTTGTTTGAATAACGGGTGTTGAATGTGCAGGTTGAAAAGGTTAAATTTTGGAAAAATGGGAGCTAGGCGAGCCAAAGGTCCAGTCGGTGACTCGCTGAATAGGTCAGCGAGCTCGACTTGGACCTCCGTTGAAACCACCTAACTTGCTAGGAGTTCTGTAAAACTCAGCGGGTTAAAGTACCACTCGGGGCATTACCAAATGGGTTGACGACGTAAGTCGTGGTCACCGAGTGGTACGCCAATTGAAGAGTCTTTTAGGGTCGAACCGTTTTAAATCCAAAACGTATTTATTTTCTTACTTTTCGACTTCTAAACATTCTCAACCACTTTTACTTGCTTCTGCATTTGATTTTCTTACTTTTTTGTGTTGGATCTATGACTCAGGGTGGATTTTTGGATTATTTGCATTCCTAGCATTTCAAAATATTCGGCATACAAGGTTGGTTTTTCGAACCCCACTTAACAATTAGTTGTAATTGAATGCATGATCATTTTATGGTTGCTATATGTGCTTAGTGTTACTTTATTTATCGTGGGGTGGTTTATTAGCCCATGTTCAGTTGAAATCGTGATCAATTGGCCTTAGATAGTGAATTCCCATGTCTATGCATGTTAAAATTGCTAGGTTGTGTTGAATTTATTGTGGGTCTAGTGGGATGAAGTTTGACTAACCCTGAATTGTGCTAACTATCGAATTTTGCCCAATGATACAGTGGTTGACGTCATTCTTAAGCGCAAAAGATGTCAATTGTCCAATTTTGGCCAAATCAGGGGAAGTCTAAGTACCCCATGGGCATGGATATTATGGGTCTTAGTTTAATTTCATGAGACTATAGTTTAATTATATTATTGTGGGTTGCGGGTTAGATTTTCAAGGTTGGGGTACAAATCTGGCATGTTGGGCTATTCGGCGAGCTGTGTCAAACTCGCCGAATAGTTCGGTGGTTTACCTAAAGTCCCCTAGATCGCCTTTTGATTCTCCATTTTGTTGTCTTGAGTTCTATAAGTTTCAAAGATATGCCTGAGCTCACCAAGTTCACTTGGCGACTCACCGAAAGTTTGTTCTGATCGCCCTTTTGCGCCCCTAATTTCTGAAATTGTTCTGTAACTTCTGGCGAACCACTTCTTGTTCGCCGATTGGCCATGGACTTCGCCAACCTGCTTTTATCTTTGATTGTTTTTAGTCTGGAATTTTCGGCGATCCCGACCTAGCTGGCCAAAGGGATTTTGCAAGTCTTTCTGTGCAGTTTTCAAATGTTAATTTTTTTTCTGAAATTACATCTAATGTGTTGTTTTGTGTTGCAGAAATGGCTAGACCCAAAGTAGCAAGAAGGAATCAACCTCCCCAAAAGTGGGCATGACGAATAGTGATTAATGAGGAGGCCACTGCTTCCCGAGACCCTACTACCAAACTTCCTCCATTAGGGGGAAAGGGCAAGGGCTCTGTGAAACCTTCACCTACGGAGGCAATCTCCGTCAGTGAGGGTATTTCATCCACATACCTCACTCCCTCGGGTAGTAAGGGCTAGTCTGAGGACAATTTTATGGCATCTATTTCCGAGCTGGAAGATGACCAACTCCTACAGATTAGGAGTGTGGAGGTGTGCTCCAAGCCAACGAATGATCTGTCTAGGAACCTGGTTCCTCCTACGCCTCTTCCAGCTCTAATTCCAGCTCAGACAGTGGTACAGGCCCCACCAGTTCAGGGTCCTCCTCCCGGGTCATTCAACAGACTAAAGGCCGAGGGTTTGTGGACTATTTTGGAATAAAAGTGGTTGTCTACCGATGGTGTGGTGGAAAAGTATCCTGAGGTGTGGAACACCTTGAAGTTCTACAAAATTTGATATTTTTATTAAACCTCGAGGCCCTTACATCCCTACTTGTGTCGGGGAGTTTTACTTGGCATACGGGGAGTTGGTACCAAAGAGGAAGAAAAAGGCAAGTGCCTTCAAGCCATTTGACTTTGTGGTTGTTCGAGGGAAGAAGGTTAAGTATAGCAGCACAGAGATAAATAAGGTAGTCGGGTGTTCACGGGACTTCATGCATGATTACCCTGACTTGATCAAGAAGAAGACCCTAGAGGATCTAAAGGGTTGGTTGCCACCCCTCCTTTCTAATGTTACTTCGAGGTGGATCAAAGAAAGTACACAGATTCAGAAGAAGGACCTAAACATGGCTGCCCGATATTGGTTTGGATTCATTCGCAACACCATCATGCCTTCACAGAATAAGTCAATCCTCCGACATCCGAAGGCTTCTTGTCTAGGTTCGATTATGGATCTATAGAGGTTAAATATGGGTCTGCTCATTGAGTAAGAGATGGCCATGAGGGCCCAGCACAGTCAGACCTCTCTTCCATTTTCGATGCTGATCATCGAGCTGTGCAGATGGGCCTATTTTCCAATGGTTGAGAAGACGGATATGGAGATGACACCCACTTCTTCTACTGACATTCACTAAATTGAGGCTGAGTACTTGAGGGATAAGTCCGATAGGAGAAGGGTTGCATCAGTGGATACGTGCCCGGTAGTTGATGTTGACAAGTTACCGATCAAGGTAATACTACCCCTTCAGGCTAGTGGGCCTACATGTACCTTTGGTCCTTCTACTTCTACTTCTCCCAGTTCTACTGTTGCACCCCCTCCCACTTCTTCTGCAGCTGCTTCATACCGACCCCCTATCACCTAGGCTATATTATACAAGATGGGCCATTTGTCTAATTCTATTGATGTGCATGCCTCCCGGGTAGAGGCCAATGTGCCTGGGATGGTAGAGTGGGTGATAGCTGATGCCTTCACCCTGATTAGGGCTGAGATGAGGGAGCACCGAGAGTTGATTGTTGTCCACAAGATGGCTTTGGATGCCCTTATGGTGCGGGTTGAGGCTTGTGAGTAAGGCCGAGGTGAAGTATTGATTTGTGTGAATAGCCAACTGAGGCAAAAAGCCGAAGTTGTGGGTCTGGTAAAAAAAAAGAAAGTCAAGAATGTGAAAAATCCTTCTTTGAAGGAATGGTTTGAAAAAAATGGAACCCCTCCACATAAAAAAAGAGAAAGAAAAGAAAAAGGTGAAAATGGAGAAATACTGAAAAAGAGAAGAGTGTGTGAAATAAAGTGTATGAAAAGAGCAGAATAAATGGGGTATCCAATGAGTCATGCTTAATTGAATAATGGGGTGAATTGTGAACATGTTAGAATGTGAAAGAGAAGGAGAAAAAGTAATTATCAGGCCATATTTCATGAAGGTAGAAGCCAGTAAGGAAAAAAGATCACACCTTTACAATCAACCCCGTTACAAGCCGTGAAAAGACCTTTGTAATCTTGAGTGAGGTGAAAAAACGTTGATTTGAAAATAAGGGCAAGCCTATGGGTAGAGTCATGCATGTGTTCATCTTTCTGAGTGTGAGAGCTGTATTTGATTTTGAGTTTATAAATTGTTGATGAATTTTGTGTGAGCATGGATTCATTCTTGGTGTGAGGACATTTGAATGCTTTTGTTGAGATTGACCTTACATTTTATGCTAGCATTGTGAGCTTGAGTCTATTTGATAATGGTTAGTCACATTTTGAAATTTAGAGTGCACAATTGAACATTGTATGTGTAGTTTGAACCGCTTGTGTGCATTTGTGTTGAGTCTTGAGTAGCACTATTTGTAGACATCCTTATTGAACTGATTGATCTTGAGTTTTACTTTAGGACAACCAAAATGTTAAGTTGGGGGTGTTGATGAGTCTGAGATTTCGACTCAATTAGGGCTTTGTTTTCATAGTTTTATTGTCCTCAATGTTTAATTTATGTTGTAAACTGATGTTAAAGTGTTGATTTGCAGCAATGATGGCTAAGGAGTAATGCAGGGATATTACATGGTAAAAAGGAGAAAAATTAGCTGAAGAAGTTGAAGAAAGGACAACCTGGTTATTGCCAAGACCACTCAGCAAGCTGCCGAGTGGCTCTTTAGCTCGCCTAAAGTTCCAGCATGCAAGCCCTGGGGAAGAACCTACATAGCGATGGAAAAGGGCAGTCGGCGTACCACCGAATGGATCGGTGACCTTGATGATGATCGCCTAAAGTCACAGAACCCTGAGGATAAAAATCCAACGCAAACCCACGATGGAATGGAGCAAAGGGCGCGTCACTGTCTTAGTCGGTGATGGTCGACTTACTTCACCTAATGGCCGTGAAGGCCAAAATTTGGGAAACTATAAATTGAAATTTGAAAATCAGAAAAAGCATCTGAAATCTGAGTTGCGTCCCATCCAGTTTCTCTTGAGTTTTACATTGTAGAACTTAGAGCTTTTGAGACTTGGTTTTGAGGAATTTTCAATTGGGTTTTTGAATTAAGTTGATTTGAAGCATTGTAGAGATTTGGGAATCATTACACAATTCATGTCTAACATAATTGGTAATTGTTTCTTCCTTTTTATGATGTGTGGCTAAAACCCCAATTCTTGGGGTACGATCACGCCATTATTTGCTTTAATTAGCTTATGGGTATTATTGTTTACTTATTTAAATGCTAATTTGAAGTGGGTTTAATTGATAGTGGTGTATTAATCTATGAATTGTAGTTGTAAATGTATTTTTCACTAAGTGTTTTGGGCTTGCTTGAGAAAGAGGTTTAGAACTAAGGTTTTTAATTGATATTTATAATTATTGGGTTATTGTGGGTTCAACTCGAGACAGTGAATTTTAAACTCGATTCTGCTTGAGAGAGTAGATAAATTAAGGTGTTGGTATTTTTATAGTGTTAAGATGGTCGAGGTCCGGAAGAACTCTCTTGAATCGTAATAGTTGTTCGAGAGAAAACTATTGCATCTGTAGTCTAGCCTACCCACTGAGATTCAACAATTGTTAGTAAATTAGAACTACCCATATAGCGAAATTAGCCTATAATCGATCACATCCCCGTGAATTCTTCACTAGTTATTGTTTCCCCTATTTTCATAACTGTTTTAGTTCCTAATTGACAAACCAAGCCCCCCATCTGATATTCATTTACAACCCCTTTGATTTATCTAAATGTTTGCGATAATTTCTATTCCTATAATCGATTATACCACGTTTATAACTTCATAACTATATTCAAACTTGTACCTCTCCCTATGGGTTCAACCCAAACTCTCCGTTGGGTTTTATACTAGATTATGATCTCCTACACCTAGTATTGGATGAGGTGTAGTTGAGTGTTTATCAGGAATCTGGGATGGAAATTGGGCATTGATTTTTGAAGCCTTGGTCTCAAACGATCTTTGATTTACCTGGAAAATAATTGAGTAACATAAGTATGAACGATGTGACTTTAGTGTGAAGGACTTCTCACATATTATCGTGGACTGTCCAAAATCTAACAACATTTGGATATAATTCATCTTGCAGATTAAAAGTGATGTTATATAACTACTAAGTCAGTGCTTGAATGACTCGATGATATCGTAAACATCACCTGGGAACCTATTATATGACATATTTGGAAAGAATGAAATAGAAATTCGATTGAGTGAATCTGCTTACTTTTAAATCTTATATCTTAACACTTTAGAGAAAATGCTAACGAAATTGAAAAAGTATATTCTAGGCAAATCTCTAATTTCAAAAATCGAAACTAATAACTTGGTGTTCTCCTTGGGTACGAAAGAATAAATTGAATAAGATGTAATTTCAAGACTCAAAACGGTGATGTTTCTTGTGGAGGAATCCTTAGAGATGATCAAGGCAAGTGGTTCTTGGATATTCAAGTAAGATGAAGCATAGTTCAAATCTCACAAAGAGTTATGGAGTCTCAAACAAGGTTTGAAATTAGTAAAAGAAATGGAATATAAAGATCTAAAAATGGAGATAGATTGTCTACTTGTTGTCAAACTTATCTAAGAGGAAGACATACAATATCATCCTCTTAAGAATTTTTTAAGATCATAAATATCTACTGAAGATCAATAAAGCTACCATTCCTCATATTTTTGAGGGAGATAGACTAATGTGCGTATTTTCTTTTTAGAAAATGAAGACACAAGCACGAGGAAAATATGATAGTATGGGAAACACCGCTAAAAGAAATGGAGTTCTTTCTCCTTGTTGTTCTCAACCACGTAGAATTTGAAAGGTTTTAAGTAGTTTATTAGTTTTTCCACTGCACCCAAAAAAATAAGGAAACATCGACCAATACTTTTTTTGGCTTATATCACATAGTTTTTGGGGTGATGTTATGTACTTATAAAAGGTCTCTGTTTATGTAAATAAATTAATGAATCTCTTTGCATGAGAGAAAGATTTCAGTGTAGCAACAAAAGTTGATTAAAAATTAATTGAAGTTGAAAGAATAAATTTCTAGTATGATATTTTTGAATTTCATTGCTAGAATTCATATCTATATCTCTGCATGAACATTATATATATGGTTATGATTCTAAGTGAAAAAAACATAGGGACACACATGTGGAGTAACCTTGTATGGGTAAATATCCATATTTCCATTGAATGAAATCTTTAATATAAATTAATGTAATTTAAAAGAAATCACAAAAAGTTGGTAATAGCAGTTAGGTTCACTATCGATAACACAGTATATACACCTGAGAAAATATTATCAAGTCATGGAGCCTTCTTAAAGTCAAGGAGCAAGTGTGAAAAAGTTAGGTTCCGGGTAGCACAACACATTTGCTTCGAGTATAGAGGTAACTAAGGGTTTTAACAAGGCCACACAACGATGTACATTACACATCAAAAAAAGGAACTATAAAAAGCTTTATACAAGTAAGTTACTCATAAGGTAATTATAGGTATTTATTAAGAGTATTTGTTCCTTTTAAGATCTCATTTCTCATTTGGAGACTACACAAAGGGAAACTACCTTTTAATGAGGTGGTAGGTAGATCTTGAAATCATTAAAATTTTGTATGTTATTGTTGCAATGACCTATAACATGATCCATTGAACACACATTTACATTAGGGAAGGCTGCAACTCATAGGTGGAATTAAATTGGTGCCTCCTTCGACATTATTCATTGGTCTTGTCCTATAAGAAGAATTTTCAATAATTGGTGGATTATTAGGATCAAAGGTAGTGGTCATGATCTGGTCATTCAAATTGTTCCCATATTTATCTTGAAATAGTTGACATGTTCAGTCCTAATTGGTGTGTGGAGAAGGGAATTAATAGTTTCACGGTTGAAATGAATTCTTTGGTAATCACTAACATGCTGTAAAACATGAACACTACTAATCTAAAGCTGATAAAGATCATTTATGATACTAACAGAAGTGTTAGCAATGTCAAGGTCAACTTCAGTCATTGTTATCAAGAAGCTAATATAGTGGTTGATTACTTTGTCAATATGTCCTCTATTAATAAAAATGAAACCCATTTCTCCTCTTTGAACTCTCTTCCTCAAGAGGTCAAATGTTTAATTAACTAGATAATGACAACTACCTTCCATGAGGAAAAAAAATATGAAAATGTTTTTTTTTTGTAGACTACGAATTGATTGGGTTTGTTGATAGAGAAGGGGATTATATAGGCGACTTCTTCCCCACTCTTTTTCTGAAGCTTTTTATGATGTAATATGTTGGTTAGGGGTATGGTCCACGTCTCCCCTAACAACTGTAACATTTTGGATTAATCGACATGGTTGGGGTAAAGACTTACCCCGCACACCAAAGGAATCACAACCCGAGGTACTTTCTTAAAAAAGGTAATCTCATAAAAATATTATCTAACATGGCATCATTGACATTAATAGCATTAACAACCTAAACGGAGGATTTAGATTTAGAAAAGATATTTTAAAATGTAATAAAACAAATCAACATTTATTCAAGCTTAATATCACTCTTATACTAAAATACAAAAGATATAATGAGAACAATACAACATTGTTTCTCGCCTATAAACACCAAACAAGAATGACCACTACAGTTAGCTCCTATAAATAGAGACGTCCGAGATATGCTCCGACATTTTCTACAAAATTCATTCAATATCTATCCATAACAAATATATCAGGCTTCATCATCGATCCATGTAGTCAGAGTTTAGATTACTGATATACACACAAGCATCGACTTTATAAAAGATTAAGAATACACAACAAGTTAATAAAGTACACTAATGATTTTTCAGATGACTAGTAAAATTTATAGCACTAAATGTGCCACATGCTCAGGCCTCCTGTTTGCAACAAATTTTAAAGTGCCAGAAAATAAATTACAATTACAAATAAAATATAAAGAAACATAATTTTATTCATCAAGATTGTAGGTACAATTTTGTTCTTCCCTTGATTATACTCTCCTAAGATTTAACCATGATTCGAGGGCCGTTTGTGGTGTATTTCTCGAACTAGGTTGATTTATATTTGACCTCTATACGAATATTCCATCAATTTGTAGAATATTCGAGATACATTTAAAGGGAATTTAGTACCCTTTATATAGGTATGAACTAGGGTTTAGAGTTGAGTAGCCTCCAAGAATTCTTATTGAAATTGAATACCTTCTAGAGTCCCAATTCGAATTGAACATGTCCTGTAGAGTCCCACAAAATTTCAATGTCCACAAATGCCCCCTACTTCAAGACTTGTCGGAGTGTAGACTCGATGAAACTCAAAGACGAGGCTTGAAGTACTCATTCTCCCACTTTTGTAGCTTCAGATTTTCATATTTGATTTAAGAAAGAAGAAATGAAGGGCAGATTTGGTCCCACTAGGTGTGTCAATTTGTAGAATATTTGAGATGCCTTTTAAGAGAATTCATTACCCTTTATATAGGTATGAACTAGGGTTTAGAGTTTAGTAGCCTCCAATAATTCTAATTGAAATTGAATACCTTCTAGAGTCCCAATTCGAATTGAACACTCTTGTAGAGTCCCACAAAATTTCAATGTCTACAAATGCCCCCTGCTTCAAGACTTTTCGGAGTGTAGACTCGATGAAACTCAAAGACAAGGCTTGAAGTACTCATTTTTCCACCTTTTTAGCTTCAGATTTTCAGATTTGATTTAAGAGAGAACAGATGAAGGGCAGATTTTGTCCCACTGGGCGTGCCAATTTGTTTGCAACAAATTTTAAAGTGCCAGAAAATAAATTACAATCACAAATAAAATATGAAGAAACATAATTTTATTCATCAAGATTGCGGGTACAATTTTATTCTTCCCTTGATTCTACTCTCCTAAGATTTAGCCGTGATTCGAGGGCCGTTTGTGGCGTATTTCTCTAAATAGGATGATTTAGATTTGACCTCTATATGAATATTCCATCAATTTGTAGAATATTCGAGATGCCTTTTAAGGGAATTTAGTACCCTTTATATAGGCATGAGCTAGGGTTTAGAGTTGAGTAGCCTCCAAGAATTCTAACTGAAACTGAATACCTTCTAGAGTCTCAATTCGAATTGAACACGTCTTGTAGAGTCCCACAAAATTTCAATGTCTACACTTACATTAGAAAGTAAAAATCATCAAATTTGATTGAATGAAAATTATTTTTTTGGTCATATGCATACATAGTGAAGTACAAAAGTTTGTCGACATTGCAAGTTTCAACAAACTTTAATAATTAGTAAAGTAGATCTGTGTCTCATTGAGAGTAATAAATATGATAATATTTGAACATTCTTCAATTCAAATTAATAATAAATATCATATTATTTACACATTGTCCATTCAAATTAATAGAGTCCTATCAAACACGATTCAGTCCAAGTCCTTTTCTCCTCATCGGACATGGTAATTCTCTTCATCATAATGACTATTGCAGATTTGTTTCCCAATCTCATGTCTCAGTCAAACTTTTTGTGCTTTTATCATAATGTTTATTAGAGTAAAACAACAATTGACCATTAATTCACCAAAGAAGTAAAAGAAACAAAATGATTGTCAAACAAGAGAATGAATTGTGTGCATATAAAAACATACTGAAAATGACGATAATTGTATACTCATCATGTAACTCATGAAACTCCTTGAAAATAATGATGATTTTATAATCATCGTGTAACTTATTGAGTACATTGAAAATAAAGACAATTTTATTACTATTCATCATGTAACTCATCAAAGACATTGAAAATAATGACAATTTTATATTTATCATGTAACTCATCCAGCACATTGAAAATAACGACAATTTTGTATACAATTCATCAAGCACATTGAAAATAATAAAAAAAATTATATTCATAATGTAACACATCAAGCACATTGAAAATAATTACAATTTTCTATTTATCATATAACTCATAAAGCACATAAAAAATAATGATTATGGTATATTCATTAGCCAACTTATCAAATACATTAAAAATAAAAATAATTTTATAGTCATCATGTAACTTATCATACACATTGAAAATATCATAATTTTATATTCATCATGTAACTTACCAAGAACATTAAGAATAATGAAATTCTATATCCATCATGTAACTTATCAAGCACATTGACGATAACGATAATTTTATTATCATCAACTAATCATTAAACACATTAATATTAAAGATTATTATATATTCATCATTTAACTAACTAAAAACATTAAAAATAATGACAATTTTATATTCATAATGAAACTCAGCAAACAGATAGAAAATAACGATAATTTTTATAGCAAATCAGACTCAATGTAATTTTTGTCAATATTTTACATTTTCTAATCTAGTTTACGGCAAAAGAACGTTTGACTACTATAATGAAATATTTTTACAATAAACATATAGAATAGTATAATAGAAAAAATTCTCTCCGTAGAACATCTAGTCGTCATTGTAAAATATTGATATAGAAGAGGCAGAACGAGCCTCAACCTTCAGCCTTATTATTTGTCGTATCTTCAGCCAACTGCACCAAGTCTTTGAATCCCGAATAGAAGCATTAGCACCTCAAAAGAAAAGTTTGGTCTCCTAAATCCCTGGTTGGTGTATTTGCAACTAGCTAAACTGATCTAGAAAACTAGAAAAGTTATATGCACATCTTCTCCTCATTATCATCTTCCATTTGCATGCGAAATCCAATCATCCTCATAGTAGCCATATGTCCCAAGGCAAGTACTATTTAATCTTTCCCAAATGGTCACAAAGGGTCACAAAATTTACAAACAGGACTGAAATTAAGATAGTTTTCAATCAAATCTATGCGTTTAACTAGTAGAACCAATTGATCACGTCGAAGCTCTGATTAATCATGCCTTTGTTTTAAGTATCAAGCCCTAGCTAACAAAAGGATCAAATTGAATATTCATTTCGAAACATACCTAAATTACAAATGAGCAACTTCAAGAGTATGAAGGTTACAATGGTTTGAGGCAATCTACCAGACACTAATGGAACTCCTTAGTAGTCCCCTAATAAGCTAGAGAAAAGGGATCCTACTTGTTTTTCAAATAAATCAAGGGATTCTTTAGCAAACCAATTTATTTGGGATGGGAGATTTTCCTTTTCTTCCATGGTAGATGTGCAAACGACATAGAGGAATGAGGCAGATGAATGAGGCTATATTTGGTTCCTTAAGGTTTTATAATTGAAATAATTACTAGGATGGTCCCTTTTAAAGATTTTTAGTCAAAATTATCCCGTATTTATAGGATATGTTCACTTTAATCTTTTAAATATAATTATATGCATATTTACTCCCCCATCTTTGATAAACGAATATAAAGGACCTGAAACCAATAATGACTACAAAAAATGACAAAGTCAACCAACTCAGTCGATTTGATAAAAAAAATGATGAATAAAGATCCTCGGGATAGTTTTTGAAGGTCAAGTAGATTAATGAGACAATTTTGGCTTAAAAATCTACCTTTTGACGTAGCAATCAAAGTTTAGTCACCAAAAAATATATAATTACAAAATAGTCAATACTATTGTAAAACTTTAAAGAAATATCTCGCTTACACTTAAATCTAATGAGGTAAATTATAGTACAAGTAAAGAAATTGCACACTCTGATATAGAAAGTTATGAAAGAAAACTAAACAAATGAAAAATGACTTTCAACGGGCGGATTAAGTTATTAAAATAGAAAGAGTATATTACATTTGTTTTGTTGTGTAGGATATGATTTCGAGAAAAAGAGCAGTTTTTGTGCTAAAACAAATATTTTGATGTCTAAGAAGAAATCTAATAAATTTAATCGAGATTGAGTTTGGAGGTTGAGGACCAAGTATGTATCAAAAACTTGAAGAAAAATTGATGCTGAGAAAAATAATGTGGAGCCCATAGCGACAAAAAAAAATGAGGTAACATTATTTTTTCTAAAATCAGTCTAACGCTATGCGAAGCCCGTAGCACCAAGATTATTTCAAATCCATTTCCTATATCACCTTATTAAGAGTAGCCTGGTCCAAAAAAAAATTTAAATGGTATAAACATCAAACTATTATTTTGAGGGGACATTGGATGCTTTGGAGATTGAGAGGACGGCTAAAAGATGAGGACACTAGATATTCATTACTTTCCATCATCAAGAATCGATTCAATGAACGGGTTTGTATCGATAGTTGGTTGCAATGATCCAGTTTTAATTTTTTCTTGACATGTGTTTTCATTCGATTATGAATTACTTTTTACTTATGGTATTTATATATATGATGCTTTTAGATTTATTTCTGGATCAACTTTAAAAAATAAAAGTTAAGGAAATATCTAAACTTATAGCAACATTAATTATATTTTTTTTCAATAAAAGTTAATCAAATTGCTCAATTTAGAGTGACTGATGAGACTCAAATTACTCAAAAAAAAAACAATTAAATGAATAAGTAATCCCTAGCAATATAAATACTCATAAGAAAGTCGGGGTCGAATCTTAGAGGGAGTGATCCAAATTGAAAAATTCAATTAGGAAATTAAAGATGTAAACAAATTAATTCTAGCAATTATGACAAATGGGATGGATCATTCCACCAAATTTAAGAAAAGAATTTGGAATCAATTATCACAATTAAACTAAAAACAATAGGGTTTAAGAAAGTAAAACACGATCTAGGGGTGTGGGAGTCGGTATCAACATCAAATAGGGGTAGAAGTTCTTTCTCAATAATGCTAGATAAACATGGATAAGCTAGGTAATCGTCAATGATACAAATCTTCTTTCGATCTCAATGTGTCATATCATAGAATCTCCTTTCGGTCTCATCCATGTACAATACAAATCAACTCAATACCTTACTAAAATCTCTCTTTCAAGCAGATTTTGCAATTAGAGTCGAAACTACAATTTCTCTTTTGAGAAATCTACATCAATCAAATCCAATTTGCAAATATTAAGTTATTTACCCACTTGAATTAATCGTTTTTGAGCATCAATCGATCTAAGCTAGGATTAAGTTAGCAACCTTAAACCATAAATTGACCTAATGCAAAATAGCTCAAATCCATGAATAAATAACAGAAAAATAGAGCAAGACACTAGACCTACAAAATAAAATTAAACACCCAGCTCCATACCCTACAAGAAAAACAGTCTCTAAGGAAGGGAAATCTAGTCCTAGAAAGTCCAAATAGGGTCCCAAATAGTCTTTTGAGACGGGAAAAGGCTGGTCGCCACCCGTCCTAAAATGCTTCTTCGCTAAAGGTTAATTGGGATGGGTTCCTTTAACTGGTGACTAAATGTGTTTAATGACGGAATCAAAGTTGGTCGCCAAAGTACTTTTAGAGACTACATATCTCGTCCCAAATAGATGATTTTCTTCTTTGAAAGGTAGTCCTTTTTTGGTCATTAAACCCTTTAGAGACTAGCAACGAACTCTTCCTAGAATACTCTTTAGGGACGAGCAACTACCTCGTCCTAGATTACTTTTTCTTTACGAGCAACCACATCGTCCTAGATTGTTTTTCGCGACAAGAAACACCTCGTCCTAGATGAACCTTTAGAGACAAGAAACTATCTCGTCTTAGCTAAACTTTTAGATACGAGCAAAATTTTTGGTCTCTAATTGACAAACAATGATTCTAGATCTTGATGTCACAAAAGTATTCTAAGTTCTACCAATAAAAATAAGATTGCTACGGTAAATCTTTATACAAAAGGAAAATATAAATATAAGAATAGGTAAACATAGCATGGTGTTAATTTCAATATTTAATTAACAAATTTTTTTTAGCAAATTAACAATATCCCAAGCTAAACTACGATTTCATGTTTTGCACAACTTTCCTAGCAAAGTAATATTGGTCGTGTGCATATTCTAAACTTGCATCTTGACTTGTAGCTTTATTCTTCACAAAACAACTCTAAAATTCACCAAGGGTAATCCAGAATATCAACAAGCTGCAAGAATATAAGAAAAAATGATTAACAAAACTTTGAGATGCATTCACCAAGAATCCAATCTATATCGAAAGCACAAATTCAGTGTCATAAGCTAGCACAAATGGATAAATTCTCCACCAAGAAGATTTATATTATGTTTTAGGGGAAACAAGTTCTTGCAGAGGAACTAAACAAGCATGATATATATTACTGTTTCAACTATAAACCACCAGGTTATTATTGTAGAAGGGGAAACAAACAAGTTATCACTGTTTTCTTCTCATCATTAATCCTTGTAAGAGCCAAACAATCTCAAACTATGTGCTGTGCAATTGTACATGTAGAAAATTAAAAAACAGAGATAAAGAAGGTAATGATTTGTTAAGCAATTCTAATGATTCATGTTTGTCCTTGACTGTTGAGGAAGTTAATTTTGAAACTTGGTGCTTTTGTAGAAACTCTACATGCACAAGATGAGTCTAATAGCTTCACTGTTAGAACACCTACATTGGCTACCAATAGCTACCAAAAAGGAGAGGGTTATGACATTTAGCGAGTTACTTGATCCTCTAAACCAGATAAAGGTGCAACTCAAATCTCTCTTTTGCTGGACTTTAGGCTGAGAGATTTGGTATATGGATGGGAAACTTGATGTAAAGCAGCAGCAGGGAGTGATGTCAAAGTTCTTCTTGCATCGATAAAAGCCTATTCATAAGGGGTAAGTCTTATAGGGCCGAGAGTTTATGTATATTGCTAGGATGTTGTTACTTCTTCTTTCCTGACATTTTTATCTTGTAATCTGATTCATAGTGGACAAAGCATAATTTATTTGTTGTGCTTTATCATCTAACTCTTACTTTAGTCCCAACTTTCACTTACACTTCTATTCAGAGAACTTTTGGAGTAAGAAGTATATAACTTTACTACTGCTTATCGTAATAGGTTGAGTGTAATGGTTCTTTCACTTATATATGCTTGCACACAAGAAGCAACAACTTCCAAGACATATAAAAGGCTAAGCCTTAATGTGTATAAGTTTTCCAATTTCTATCTAGAGAAGAAACAACACAAACATTAAAATAACTCGGAACAACTGAAGCTTTTCAGATGTGGTAGCTATTACTACTGTTCTAGCGGCTAAAAGGTTAAAACATAATGTGTTTCAGTTTTCAAATTTCTATCTAGAGAAGAAACGACAAAAAAATTAAAATAATTCGAAACAACTGAAGCATTTCAAATGTGGTAGCTATTACTACTGTTGTAGCTACTAAAAGGCTAAAACTGAATGCGTATCAGTTTTCCAATTTCTGTCTAAAGAAGAAATGACACAAACATTAAAATAACTCGGAAAACCTGATGAATTTCAGATGTGGTAGCTATTACTAATGTTCTCATGTTATCAATAGTACTCATCTAAAGACTAATCAATATCAATAACATAATTCTATTTGCTCGAATTTTTCTCCGTTTTATCAACAAAATCAGCTCTATCCCAGCATATGCATAATGATTCATATATAGCATTATTGAATGTGTCACCTATATATAAACACCTTGGAGATGTCCAATAACAATCCAACAAACAAAAAAATTCCCAATATGTATCCTAAATCATAACACAAATAACTCAAGTTCTAAAGCGTTGGTCCAGTAACTAAGGGCCAAAGTCTATAAATTGTTAATTTCATTAATGATCATTTCTAGTTATATTGAGCATCACTTGTATATAGATGATCAAACAGCCACCGGCTAAGAGAAAAAAAATATCACCAACAAAGAACCTCAGAAGTGAAGAAATTCCTCTAAACACGATCAATCATCTAAGAGTTCAACCATACACTAAATGCTTAAACGACTATCTGCAAATATAGTTTGGTAAATTTTTACTTACTTGGTCAGCAAAAAAAGTCAATGGTCACTCAAATGATACGGGTGATGTCGTATGCGAGTTATGCGATTGTTGAGCAGCAAAGAGTTCTTTCATTTTTCCTATTTCTTTCAGCTCATCTTCTATGGTAGACAAGCGATCATTCAACTATTTATTTTCCTTATGTCCTTTGCCTTTACTCCACCCTAAAGCCAAATACATGGCTGTGGGTTTGACGTCCACAACACTTTTCTACAATCTCTATGATAGGCAGAGATGGCTCAGCATTTAGTATTTCTTCGATTTGAGCTTGCAAAACATAAAAAAGTATATTTCAACTGATTCAATAATAATTTGAAGTAATTTACATATTGAATTTACCAAACGCACATGTTTTTCAATTGCTTCTGGTTCAACAAGTGTGCTATCATTATTACGAGTCTCAAAGAATATAGCTCGATTTTCTGCAATTCTATTGCTCCTCGCCTGTATTGTTATGCAAAACAGTCATATCTAAGAAAACTTACTAAGTTTAAAAAAAGTTTCACATCTAAGTATCACGATGAGTTGCAAAATGGATACTTAAAAAATATAGGCTATTAGATCTCTAGGTATACCTGGATACTTTCGGAACAAAAATGTTCCTTAAATAACCACTCCCATTCCTTCTTTTCTACTCCCTTTGGAATATTCTTAAGAGCATGAACAATTGGCTTATTCTTCACATAAGTAGCGTGCAAATATCCTCTCCATTTGTTCCATAGCTCATTCATCCATCCAAATATATGATCATGATGATCATTGAAGTAGACACTCTCAAATTTATCCTACAAAAGGAGACTTGAACATTGTGCGTCAACTATACAAAAAGTATGTATAAAATTGAGAAAGAAAAAGATGTGCAACAATGGTTTATATTGGAAATATAAGAAAAGTAAGTTATGATTCATCAAGTTAAACATTGGATGGTAGTTACACAAGTGTAGTCTTCTTAGTAGATATCCTTCGTTTTATCATTTTGATTAGTTGATTAGATTCATGTAATATTTAACAGACAGCAGAAAAACTTGAATATAAACATAATGATGATGTAATTCATAATCGTACCTCAATAGCTGCCCACATGTGATCCAACTTTTGTTGCTTAATGTCCCTCCACTATGGTACTCCCAATGGAAACATATTACCGTCACAATTTTTTTCCCAGGTGCCTCAAAAATAGATTGCTATTTGTTCCAACTGTTCGATTATTGTAAAATATTACTTTCAGCTTCTTTCCAGCTTCAAGTGATGCGACTTCTTTACACTTGTTGCTCCCTCAAACTCTTTTTACCTTTCTACGATTAGATGATCCTATAGTTGTATAATTCTTTATGGTGATACCAAAAAGTATAATTTTGAATTATTTCATATACTTTCAAATGTGTATCAATCATCTCACGAGTTTCTAATGTTGTATTAGATCTGTAACATGGGCATTGTATTTTATCTTCTTCTTTTGATCCCTGAAAAGCATAATCCAAAAACTATTTCACCCCATCTAAATAGGCTTGGTCGACCTGATTATCAAGAGAAAGTTGCATCCATTGCTTACTAGGTGCCATAACCTTGGAGAACACATAAAAATAGATTAAGAAAATATAAACGATAAGAAAAAACATAAAATGCACACAACTTGTGATTTTGTAACTAGTACATTAAGTTATCAAAATTAAATTCAATCTATTATTTACAACTTACAATATGTTATTTACAGATATTTTTGTAATTTTTAAGATGCACATGACTTACAACTGTACGAACATTTAAAGATTCAAACCTAAAGAGTACTATGATTCAAAATTAAAGAGTACTATCATTGTATCTACCTTCTATATAAGGAACCACATGAAGTATGACTATAAGAACTCACTTGCATGTTTAACCTTCTAAAAGATAATTACAATCTATTTTTACAGCTTTTTTGATAAATTTGTGGTGATTGAGTTTGATAGGAATGGACGAATATATGGTGCAACTACAAGAACGTATCTCTTAAAAGATCTCAAGTTTGCTAAGTTTGAAACTCAAATGGAACTATCACTATTTCTACCTTCTATGTTCAGCACCACATGGCGTAATTTGTATTAGTTATGTTGCTTCTTACATCTTTTGTGAGTTCGAGTTAATTTGATTGTAAGAAAATATGATTGATTCCTTAGACATACACAAAACACTATAATATGATCCATTTACAGTAGATAATAATTCAATGGTGCTTTTGCAATTACTAATCTATTTTAGTTAGATAGAAATCTTTTTAAGAATTAGTTGCACGTGGCTATATATTTGATTCAGTTTTAATAACTGCAGCCACTTTCCAGTATGCTTTGTTAGTCTTAAAAGGTAAACAATCGTTCACTTGTAATTCCGAATAGATTTCTCGAGTCAAATACAAATCCCTATATCTTCTCTCTGAACAATGTCTTAATGCATGACCTATGAGTGCCTCTGTTTAAGAGTAGTTCACTGTTTTGTTTCTTAGGAACATTTGCTTCTCTTAGGACTGATCTCCTTCATTTTTGGGATCTTATCACACTACAAACTTTAATATACTTCAAAAAATATTAACTAGCTAATCTCTGAGAAGAAGAGTAATTCAAACAAGTACTGTAACTCAAACAAATCAAATATAGAGAAGAAGAAAAAATCAAGTCCCAAAAGAGGAGTCTTATGTGAAACTTGAACAAATAGAAAATAGCTACTGATTCAGTTTTACAAGAATGGAAAAAAATATGGTGCAAATGCTAGAGCGTATCTTCTTGAAAAATCTCGAGTTTTCCAAGTTTTGAAACCTAAATGAAACTATTGTTGTTTCTACATACAATGTACATCATATACAAGAGGTAATTTGCATCATTTCTATGTGTTCCTTCATGTTTCATCAGCTAGAGTGAATTTCACCGTAAAAATTTGATTGATTCTTTAGGAACACACTATACACTAAGCTATAAAAATAAAACAATCAACAAATCAAATTTAGAGCAGAAAAAAAACTCGCAGAAGAGGATGCATTGTTAAGATACAAGTAGACAGAAATTAGAGAACCAGTTAGAAAATTATGAAAGAGTGCTTTAAAAAACTATTAGAATGTATTTTTATTGAAAGCTATTAAGTTTTCCAAGTTTCAGATGCAAATAAAACTATCACTCTTTCAACCTTTTATGTGCAACACCACAGGAGGTCTTTTACATTAGTTCTAATGTGTTTTACATAGTTCATCAGCTTCAGACCCAAACGAAACTATAACTTAATTCTTTAAGGACTGATTCTAGATATGTACACTTTTCCAGGTTATGCCTAGCATTAAAGATAATAACATTTTCCAAGGAAGCTATGATGATGCCTAGCAAACGATGCCAATTCGATATAATATTCCTTTCTTCATCTCTGTAAGAAATAAAAGTTGTTGCTTCCTTGTTTTTTCATTAATTCTTACTGTTGTCTTCTGACAAAAATTTCTGGAATTGTTATTACAATTGCGTTTGATTGTTGTTGAGAATGTAACTATTTTTTTTATAGGTATACGGCTAAGAAGTGTACTGTACTACCTTCACTTAAATTGTTAGAAATGTTTTAGACCCTATTGGTATAGTTTACCTGAACATGCAAGTGTAGTCAGTCTTTGGTGGTAATTAGAAAGAATACGAATAATGTCTACTTTTTGTGTAATTTTTTCCCTAACACAACTCCTTGGAACCTTAGAGAACATCCACCTAAGTGAAACTGATCAAACACAAAGCTGAAAAATCACACTACAAAACTGAATCTTCTTTAAGAAAAAGATCAGCAGCTAGTCTAACAGAACAAGAGTTCAAACAAGAAAAGATATAACTCGAACAAGACAAACAAATAATCGACCTTATAGATGAGATCAAATCAACTCGTAGTAAGTGGAGGCATACCTGAGATTCGAGTGAATACAAGATAGAGATTAAGTTGAGTTCATTCCTACGCAGACCTCTGCTTTCTCTGTTCTGAGAAAACACAGAGACCTCGATTGCGTTTCCTGCTAGGTAGCACAGAGACCTTAGTTACGTTTCCTGCTAGGCAGACCACTGATTTCTCTGTTTTGAGAAAACACAGATTTTAATTTTAGTTGAGAGATAAACTAATATCGTTGTGAGGGAAGATGATTGTTAGGGAAGATCTTTGCTAGGGTGTTTTTTATTTCAGCATATCTTTTTTTCTTTTCGTTTTAGAATTGTAATAAGTACTTTTAGGCGCCTAATTTTGGTGAAAAAAGATGCATTTTTTTTACATTTCAATTCCCTCCTTTCAATATATATTTCTCAAGACCCCTAAATTTTGATTAGGGACCAGTCACTACTTTTTCTAGAGACTAGATTTAATACCTTCACAAAAACATACGGAATTAAAGACCAAAATAAAATCTCGTCCCAATACATCTACTTTTAGAGACGGGATTATTGACTCGTCCATAAATATTGGTCTTAAATAAAGCTTTTTCTTGTAGTGATAGTCACACCCCTAGAATTTATGTTTTAACCAAACATCATAAAATTGAAAGAAATTACCACAATTATATTTTCAGCCATCAAAGTGTTAATAATTAACAATAATCTTCAACACCCACTTTGAGTTGAACCTTCAATTGTCAACTACAAAAAATTTCAAAACGCAAAAACTTTATAGAGTAAAGTTTCTAAGCTAATATTCAAATGCAATTTATTAGAAGACTTTGTTGGGACTCGCTCGGACCTCGCCCTGGGTCGGGGATCTAGAAACACGCCCTAAGACTTAAGTGTTAGACTTAGTTTTGTAAGACTTACGCCATGAGTGCCTAACTGTATTCCCTAAGCACACCCAACGCCCCACAATCGGGGATTACCTAATAGATTTTACACAAATTATGTATTAAATTCTTTAGTTAACATTGTTGACTCTCATAATCTTTTGATAAATGAATGATACTTAATAATTTTTTAATCTATAGAGATAAGAAGATTGAGAATAACTCAAATAACAAGTTGTAGTATCGCATCTTTACTATTTGATAACACTGTGAAGGTGATTATTTAGTACATAACATTTTTTTAAAAATAGGTAACAAAATTTTACCTTTTCACTTATCATTTGTCTTCATGATTTTGTCATATATGTCAAAATTATTATATTTTATTTAGCTACTTGAAAATAATTTTATTTTTATTCATGATGGATTGATGTTTTTATTAAAATAGTAGTAAATTTTATTGATTATTTTCTTTTAGGGAGGTAAATTTTATAGTATGATAAAAAATATTTTTAGAAATAATAATTCATCTATTATTAGAAAGTTAAGATATTAGTTTATTTATACTTGTATAATCATGTTAGAAGTTTTATTTTGAATGAGTTCTCTTAGTCATGTTTGTAATTATTTCAAACTATTACGTATTTGTATAATTTTGTATTATTGTATTATTATACTATATTGTAAATTAAGTAGCTAAAGATCCATAGGGCATACGCCTTACGTCTCGCCTTATATTAAGTAAAACACACCGCATCACACACCAGCCCTTTAAAACACTGTTCAAAAGTTTGTTTTCTCAATATGAAAAAAACTACATTTTTATCTCCTTTGGACTATTTATAATTTCCTCAAAAGTTTCTTGTGCGACCTGTTTGGCGACATTAGTCAGGCTCCACTACTTGATTGGAAGATCATTGTTCTGTTCTTCAACTCACCCTTTCTTGGCTTTGAGATTCAAGTGTTTGAACCTCAGTTGGTGAACTCGATTGATTCACTCTTTCACATTCGGTGAATCACCAATGACCACATTGTTCGCCTATTTTAGCCTTCGATTTGGTCTAGTCTCGTGTCAGTTTAGGCGATGGACTTTCACTTCACCCAACTACTTCGGTGAATAGATGTACTTCACCGACTTGCCTTAAATATTTTCATATGTAAACACTATCACATTAGGTTAGGTCTAGTCACATTGGGCGATCCGTTCATCGTACTAGGCGATCCTCATTTAGGAGTTTTCACTCTTTTCAATGTTTTGGACTCTTTTTCATAGATTCAACATTGCCTTATCGTTTAGCCTTCATAGCTGCAAAACATCAAAATATCATTAGATAAGGACATAAAAAGGCATTGAGGACACTATTTACTAAGCTAAATGCAACACCTCAGATTCAAAAAAGACAAGATTGCATATTTTTAGTAGTTCCAGGTGCCACCAACAAGGGCCACCTACGGACTGCAGGTTGAACCACGGACCGTAGGTGGGGTCCGTGGTTGGCCACCTCAACTGCGCCCAGATTCTCAAAAAAAGGTGCAGAGCCACGCCAGGACCTACGAACCGCAAGTCAGACCACGGTTCGTGGTACAGGTCCGTGGTTGAGACCCCCAGCCAGCAGCCCTCTGAATCTATAGGACGGACTAATAGGACGGGCAGTCGGTCAGACCACAGTCCATCGGTGGCCTCGTCAGATTTTAAGATAGGGGCCTGTGGTATTTTCCCCTATGCGATGGACACCTAAACTATGTCGTTTAACCCCTAAACTATGTAGTTTTTGACAGTTTAAGCCTAGTAACTTAATCAGAACTTTCACAATAAATTATACTCCAAAATCAATCAAAACTTAGAGCAAAGGAGAAGAAACAGTCGACCAAGCCCTCTCCAAGAACGCAACATGTTTTCTTTAGTTCTAGCCCTGAAATCGAAAGATTTCTCTGTGAAATTCATCACGATATATGTGGGATTTCTCTAGTGTAATCCTTTCTTCCACTAGATCTCAAGAATTGCGTCAGATTCTTGATTCTCTATCTCTTGTTTAGACCTAGGTTTTCTAGAACTTTAGAAAATTTTGGTGATTTTGTTGTTATAGTGTTCTTAATTAGATTATCATGTTTTTGTAACATTGTTTCTTAATTTCTTGCATTAATCTCAGAAGCCTAGTTGTGTAGATTCATTTAGTTCATGAATTACACTAGCTAGGTCAGATAAATATATATACATGCCTCAGATTTCGAATGTTTCATTATTAGTACTTAAATGTTGCATTCTCAGTTAGTATGTCAAAATATTGAGCTATTAAGTATATTTCAGTTACGTTGTATTGTACAAATTTTTAGTTGGGAGTAGTCTTAACACCGAGTTGGACTAGGGTTCAGTTACCCTTATAGTCCTCAAACTACGTGCCCCTATAGGTTTATAAGTCCCCTCTGTGGGCATCAGATTTAGTGATCACGTCAGTCATGCCTTTAGACCCCTAGAATGGTATATTGGATCCTCTCGATGGGCCGCATACATCAGACTCCACGTTTAGCTCACGTGGTTTTATGTCAGTTAATAATAACTCCCATAATCAGACTCTAGTTCTTTTGACTAGGTTTTTAGTTATACTTTAGTATTTAGTCTCAACATGTTAAATTCAGGATTAGTACTTGGTCAATGCACTTAGCTCAGTTTTAAATTATAATTCAGTATCTATGTTTTTGTTCAGATTATATTCTTACTTAGTATGCTTTGTTCAATTTATATGTTTGTTCAGCTATATTCTATGTCATGCATGCTCAGTACAATCCAAGTATTGGCGCATACTCTGCGCTACATCCTTTCATGATGTAGGTTCAAGTACTCAACCTATAGACCACGCATAGATCAGTTCTCGATCTCCACTTCAATAGCTTCAGTAGTGATTCCTCATATTTCAAGGGCAACATACATGTTTAATAGGTTCAGTCTTTCATTTTAGTTTCAGTTTTCTAGAGTTAGCTGGGGCATGTCCAGCCAACTTTAGTCAGTAGAGGCTTTTTTGTACATAGTATTATATTCAGCCTTAGATTTGAGTTTGATCTTTCAGATGTTATTGAACTCTCAGTACATTTTCATATATTCAGACTAGTTTGGGTATTCCCCTCCCCCCTTTCATTTATCACTATTTTAAGCTTCCGCATAATATCTTTATATTTAATTGTTTAGTAATCTTATGATATGCTAGCTTCAGGGTTAGCTTGGGGTCACTCGTGATCCTAGGTCACGTGTTTATGTCAAGGGGGTAGCCTTATGCGTTATGATTTCCCTCGTACAGCTTACACAAGGAATGCTAATGCACGCCAAAATGCAGAGTTTCCGAATGCGATCCAACTTTTGGCCCAGAGTGTAGCTAACCAAAACAATCATCACACCCCAATTCCTACTAACACTAATGGTTGATCAACTTCAGCCAGAGTCCGAGATTTTATTCGAATGAATCCGCCTGAGTTTCTACGGTTGCAGATTGGTGAGGACCCACAAAATTTCATTGATGTGGTTAAGAAGATCTTTCGAGTGATGCAAGTAACTAGTAATGATAGGGTAGAGTTGGCATCCTACCATCTTAAGGATGTAGCTCACATTTGGTTCACTCAGTGGAAATAAAATATGGGTATTGATGTAGCTCCTATGAGTTGGGAGTGTTTTACTGGAGCTTTTCTGGATAGATTCTTCCTGAGGGAGTTAAGAGAAGCTAAAGCTTAGGAGTTTTTGAATTTGAGGCAAGGTACAATGTCACTCCAAGAATATGGACAGAAGTTCACTTAACTCTCCAGGTATGCTCCACCCATGGCTGCTCATTCGAGGGAATATATTAGTAAGTTTCTGTTTGGTGTATCTGACTTAGTGAAGACAGAGTGCAAGAATGCTATGTTTTTAGAGGATATTAATATCTCTAGGCTCATGACGCATGCTCAATAGGTTGAGGGAGATAATCTTAAGGAAATGGCAATGGACAACAAGAAGTCTAGATCAGGCAATTATGAGTACTCTCAGCAGAAATCGGGTGGTGGAAATTGCTCACAGTTTCTACAGAGGTCTACAGCCCCAACACCTTCATCAGCTAGTGCTCCATCCCCCAGGTTTTGACTAGATCACAAAGGTAGGGCATCAAGGTCAGTCTCAGGATTACTACCAACCTAAAGAAATACGACCTTTTTGAGATATACGGTTTATGCCCGTTTTTTGGTCTTGGGGCGAGCCCGGCAACCCCATGCCGAAGAAAGTAGCCCTTTCAAAAGCCTTTTCAGCTACAACATTTCTTTCCTCAGGTAGCAGGACCTTCCCAACTTGTCCAACGTGTGGTAAGAACCATCCGGGCGGGTATCTTGCGCGAAAGGAATACTGCTTTGGGTGTGGTCAGACATGCCATAGGTTAAAGGATTACCCTTCTGCCAGGTAGGAGCAAGGAGGTAACAATAATAGGGCTCAGTCTACAGCCCCAGCAGCACCAGCAGGTCGCCCATCTCAGCAAGGTACTTCCTCTGGTACAGGTGGCCGTCAGTGCTATAGCACGTTGTATGCTCTCCAGGCTCGCCAAGATAAGGAAGATTCTTCTTATGTGGTCACTGGTACGTTGTGAGTCTTTCACATTGATGTTTATGCATTGTTAGTTCCAAGGGATTTTCTTTCCCTTGTAACTCCCCATATAGCAGTAAACTTCGGTGTCAGTCCAAAAACTCTTTCAGAACCCTTCTCACTCTCTACTCTAGTTGGTGACCTATTTATAGCTAGACGGGTATAAAGAAATTGCCCTGTCACGGTCTCTCAAAAAGTCACCTCATCAGATCTTTTAGAGTAAGAAATGGTAGAGTTTGATATTAATCTAGGCATGGATTGGTTACATTGTTGTTATGCCTCAGTCGATTGTAGAACTAGAATCATTCGATTTCAGTTTTCAAACGAGACAATCTTAGAGTGGAAGGGTAGCAACTCAATGCCTATGGGTCAATTCATTTCTTACCTTAAGGCTAGAAAAATGATTTCCAAGAGATACATCTGTTATCTTTTTCGAGTTAAGGATCTAAACTATGAAACCCTAACTCTTGAGTCTGTTCTAGTGGTAAATGAGTTTCCAAAAGTGTTTCCGAAAGATTTTCCCGAAGTTCCTCCCGAAAGAGGAATTGACTTCGAAATAGATTTCCTTCGTGATACCCAACCTATTTCAATTCCTCCTTACATAATTGCTTTAGCTAAGCTTAACAAATTGAAGGAGCAGTTGAAAGACCTTCTAGATAAGGGCTTCGTCAGACCTAGTATTTCCCCATGGGATGCCCCAGTGTTGTTCGTGAAAACTAAAGATGGTTATCTCAGAATGTGCATTGACTATCGTCAGTTGAAAAAAGTCACCATCAAGTATAAGTATCCCATCCCAGGATTGATGACTTGTTCGACCAACTTCAGGGTGCTAGTTGCTTTTCTAAGATAGACCTCAGATCTAGTTATCATCATCTTATAGTAAGAGATAGTCACATTACGAAGACAATTTTAGAACTCGATAGGGTCATTATGAATTTGTATTTATGTCTTTTGGACTAACAAATGCTCCTGCAGCTTTCATGGACTTAATAAACAGGGTGTTCAAATAGTATTTGGACTTATTCGTTATTGTATTTATTGATGATATCCTAATTTATTCTCGGAATAAGGAGGAGCATGCGAATCATCTCATGGTTGTTCTACAAATTCTCAAAGATCGCCAGTTATTCGCTAAGTTTAGCAAATGTAAATTTTGGTTTCAGTCGATCGCTTTCCTTGGTCATGTGGTATCTAGCGAAGGAATTCGAGTGGTTTCTCAGAAGACTGAGGCAGTACAATATTAGCCCAGACCCACCTCCAAGTTGACTAAGAAAAAGGTGAAGTGTCAGTGGTCAGATTAATGTGAGAAAAGATTTGCAGAATTGAAAACTAGGTTGACTACAACTCATGTCTTGACTCTACCAAATGGTTAAGATGTTTAAGTGATTTATTGTGATACATCCCGGGTCGACCTAGGTTGTGTGTTGATGCAGCGAGGTAAGGTCATAACTTACGTTTCTAGACAGCTTAAGGTACGTGAGAAAAACTACCCGAGTCATGACGTCGAACTTGCAGTTGTAGTATTTTCTCTAAACATATAGAGACACTGCTTGTATGGTGTGCATGTTGATGTATTCACAAATCATAAGAACCTCCAATATGTGTTCACCCAGAATGAGTATAATCTTCGTCAAAAGAGATGTCTTGAATTCCTAAAAGACTATGACATGAATGTGCTTTACCATCCTACTAAGGCCAATGTAGTGGATGATGCTCTCAACAGGATGTCTATAGGTAGTGTGGCAGATGTTGAGGAATAAAGGAAAGAACTAGCAAAAGATGTTCACCAGCTTGCTCGCTTAGGGGTTGGTCTTACGGACATGTCAAGAGGGATGAGTGATAGTTCAAAATAGATCTGAATCTTCATTGGTAGCAGAGGTTAAGGAAAAATAAGATAGTGATCATATATTGTTTTAGTTGAATGGTGCAGTTCATTAGCAGAATGTAGAGGTTTTCTCCCAATGGGGTGATGGTGTTCTTCGTTACCAGGGTCGCTTATGTGTTCCTAGTGTGGGTGAGTTGAGGCAGTAGATCCTTACAGAGGCTCATAACTCCAGGTATTCAATTCATCTTGGTGCCACTAACATGTAGTGTGGCCTACGGGAAGTCTTTTGGTGGAATGGAATTAAGAGGGACATAGTACATTTTATGGCTAAGAGTCCTAATTGCCAACAAGTTAAGGTAGAACATTAGAAACTAGGAGGTATGACTCAAGAGATTAGCATTCCTACATGGAAGTGGGAAGTGATAAACATTGACTTCATTATGGGCTTACCTCGTACTCGCAGACAGCATGACTCCACTTGGGTGATAGTGGAAAGAGTTGCTAAATTCGCTCACTTCTTGGCTATGAAGACTACAGATTCAGTGGACGATCATGCTAAGCTTTACATTAATGAGATAGTAAGGTTTCATAGGGCTCCCTTGTATATCATCTCAGATAGAGGTCCACAGTTTACCTCTCATTTCTGGAAATTGTTTCAGAAATGTCTTAGTACTCAGGTAAATCTCGGCACAACGTAACATCTCATCAACAGATGGATCGTCAGGAAGAACATACCGTGCAGAACTTAGAGGACATGTTGAGAGTATGCGTGATCGATTTCAAGGGAAGTTGGGATGCTCACCTACCTCTCATAGAGTTCGCCTATTATAATAGTTATCATTCCAATATTAAGATAGACCCTTATGAGGCACTATATGGGCATAGATGCAGATCTCCGATTAGTTGGTTTGACGTAGGTGAAGGAGCATTGATTGGGCCAGATTCGGTTCATGAAGCTTTGAAAAAATATCAGCCTATCCGAGATAGACTTAAGACAACTCAGAGTCATCAAAAGTCCTATGCAAATATAAGGAGAAGGGACTTAGAGTTTGAGATTGATGATTAGGTTTTCCATAAAATGTCACCTATGAAGGGGGTGATGAGATTTTGCAAGAAAGGAAAGATCAGTCCTTGATATGTAGGTCGTTACAGAATCCAGAAAAGGGTTGGTAAGGTAGCTTATGAGTTAGAATTACCAGTAGAACTAGCAACAATTCATCCAGTCTTTCACATCTCCTTATTGAATAAGTATGTAGGTGATCTGGAATCAATAGTACCATTAAAGAGTGTGGGTGTGAAGGATAGTCTAACCTATGAAGAAGTGTCGATTGAAATTCTTGACCGTCAGGTTTGTAGGTTGAGAAAAAAAAAGGTCGCTTCAGTGAAGGTTTTGTAGAGGAGTCAGTCCTTAGAAGGAGCTAATTGGGAAGCAGGGGCAACCATGAAGGCCAAGTATCGTCATCTCTTTCCTTCTGATTCCATTTTAGCTACAGGTAATAGTTCCTCTCTAGAATCTCGGTTTACTCTTGCGAAAACTCAGTCTCATTATCATGTTCATTTAGTTATACTTGCATTTTCAGCGTATTTGCATGTTCTTGAAACTCAGTTCAGTTAGATATCAGTTTTTAGTACTTAGTGGTAAGGATTGTGTCGTCTTCTCTCTATACTCAACTAGTTAGATTTAGTTCGAGGATGAATGTTCCCAAAAGGAAGATAATGTAACACCCCGGATACGAAAAAGACCAGATTACAGATTTTAAAAGTTATAGGTGCGACCAAGAGGGACACCTATGGAACGTAGGTTAAACGACAGACCGTAGGTAGGGTCCGTGGTTGGCCACCTCAACTACACCCAGATTCTCAAAAAAAATCCAAAGCCACGCTAGGACATATAGACCGTAGGTGGGACCATGGTCCATGGTCTAAGTTTGTGGTTCAAACCCCAAAGTCGCAGCCTCTGAAGCCAAACGACGGACTGACGGGAAGGACCGTCGTTCAGGCCCGTAAGTAGCTTGTCAGATTTTAAGTTATGGGTTGTTTGATCTTTTCCCCTATGCGATGGACACCTAAAATGCATCATTTAACCCCTAAACTACGTAGTTTTGGTCATTTTAAGCCAAGTAACTTAATAAGAACTTTCCCCAATCAATTATTCTCCAAAATCAATCAAAACTTGGAGAAAACGAACAGAAATAGTCCACCAATCCCTTTCCAAGAACACAATAGATTTTTTTCAGTTCCAGCCCCAAAATGGAAAGATTTATCCATGAAATTTTTCACCACATATGTGGGATTTCACTAGTGGATTCCTTTCTTCCACTAGGTTCCTAGAATTCAGTCAGATTCTTGATTCTCTATCTCTTTTTTAGACCTAGGCTTTCTAGAACTGTAGAAAATTGTGGTGATTTAGCTATTATAGTGTTCTTAATAAGATTATCATGTTTTCGTAACATTGTTGCTTAGTTCCTTGCATTAAACTTAGAACCCTTGTTGTGTAGATTCATCTAGTTCATGAATTACACTAGCTAGGCCAGAGAAACAGATATACATGCCTCAGATTTCGATGTTTCATTATCAATACTTAAATGTTGCATTCTAAGTTAGCATGTCAGAATCTTTAGTTATCCAGTATATTTCAGTTATGTTGTATTGTACATATTTCCAATTGGGAGTAGGCTTAACACTGAGTTGGACTAGGGTTCAGTTACCCTCATAGTCCAAGAACTATATGCCCTCATAGGTTTATAAGTCCCCTATGTGGGCATTAGATTTAGTGATCATTCCGGTCATGCCTTTATACCCCTAGTAAGGTATATTGGGTCCTCTCGATACGGTGTATATATCGGACTCCACGTTTAGCTCACGTGGTTTTATGTCGGTTAATAGTGGCTCTTTTAGTCAGACTCTAGTGCATTTGACCATGTTTTCAATTATACATCAGTATTTCGTCTTAGCAAGTTAAATTCATGATAAGTACTTGGTCATTGCATTTAGCTTAGTTTTCAGTTATAATTCAGTATCTATGTTTCTGTTTAGATTATATTATTGCTCAGTATGCTTTGTTTAGTTTATATGTTTGTTCAACTATATTATATATCATGTATGCTCAGTGCATTCCAAGTACTGACGCCTATTGTGTGCTACATCATTTCATGATAAGGTTCAGGTACTCAGCATCCAGATCACGCATGGATCGGTTCCCAATTTCCAATTCAGTAGCTTCAGTGGTGAGCCCTCATATTTTGAGGGCAACATACATATCTTCTACGTACAGTCTTTCATTTCAGTTTTAGTTTGCTAGGGTTAGCTAGGGACATGTTCCCGTAAATTTAGTCAGTAGAGGCTTTTTCAGACATAGTATTAGATTCAGCTTTAGATTTTCCATTGTTATTGAACTCTGAGTACATTTTCATATATTCAGACTAGTTTGGGTATTTCCCCCTTTTAGTTGTCATTGTTTTAAGCTTCCTCATAGTATCTTTATACTTAGTTCATTAGTATGCTTATGATATGTCAGCTTCAGGGTTAGCTTGTGGTCACTTGTGATCCTAGGTCTCATGTTTACGTCAAACGGGTAGCCTCGAGGCGTGACACTAAAAGGGCCTCAAATAAGTAAAAATCTCAGACTCATCAGTGACTTCAAAGAAAAAAATAAAAAATGATGAAGCGAAATGCTTGAAGATGAGCGAATTCAAAAAAATAACCCATTGGATGACGGACATCTGTCGTTAGTTAGTATTAATGACAAATCACTTAGCTTTAAGAGATTTGTCCATTTTGGTTAAATTGAAAAAAAAAGTGGCATTTTGTACATTTTAGGTAATAGAAGAAATAAAAAGACCTTTTTTGGCTCCGAACTTGTAAAACGTGCCTCTAATCAGCATGTAACAAACATCAAATCTAGTTGAACGGAAGCTATTCATTTGTGCATAGAACATAGTGAAGTAAAAAAGTTTGCAGGTGTTGCAAGCTTAATTAAATAGTAAAGTAGAACTACTACTTGTTGAAAACTCATAGTAGACTTAAAACATTTAATGCGTGACACAATGAAACATTTAAAATCTTAGAAAGAAAAGTCAATAAAACCATGAGACAAGGTCAAGTATTAGTAAAAAACACAATCTAAAGCCTTAAGAACACCATATTTCTTTTTTGAGATTTTAGCTTTAACCGACAATAGACCATTTGAGCTATTACATGGACTCTGATGTAAATCCCACGCAAAAAAGGGAGAGTCTACTTGCCAAGGTAATCTCATTATCATATCGTTAATGCTCTGTGGATTCACTAGAGAAGTCATTTAAGACAATCATATGGTGTCACGACCCAGGGATACCTCCTAAACATAACATGGCATACAAGACCCCGATGCTCTGTTGATTCACTAGAGAAGTCATTTAAGACAATCATACGGTGTCACGACCCAGGGATACCTCCTAAACATAACATGGCATACAAGACCCCGAAGGACCTCATACAAGCGACTTGGCTTTCATAATATAAGATAATAGAAATGATGCAGAAATTTAAAATATTTTCCATACAATCAAAGTCTTTTATAAAAACGTGCGGAAGTCTATTACACTTTTGTGTCAAACCATCTAAAACCATAAATGTCTTTGGGACGCAGCCCATACAATAGTTCTAAATATAAAATGAAAGAACATAAGAACATGGTGACTATCTCCTCGGATACTATGAGGACTCACCAAAGCTTCAATCCTTGCTCTACTATGATCCTAGCCACGAGGATTGAAGTCAATATCGCCGGACCCTACATTTGATAAGAATGTAGGCAAGAGTATGTATTAGTACAAAATGTACTAAATATGATATCTAGCATAACATAAGCATTAGTCAACTTAAGACATAATCTATAAGCATAAGATACAACGACATAGTCATAGGCATAATCAATGCATCCAGATCATCATAATGTAAGAGGAACACTTCTTAAGTAACCTCAAAGCACACTCAATCAAGGCATGGATAAGACCCCATAAATCTCACCCATGCTAAGTAGACCACCTTAGGCCATCATTTAGGTTCGTCATGCTTTATTCTCATTCTTATCTTATTTCTCATAGATAAGGGAAAATCACCTCTAGTCCTACATATAAAGGAAAGCAACTCTGATGAGTCCAAAATTTGGACTCATTTAGGGCTTTATTTAAAATAATTTAGTGTCCTAAAATGCTTATTTTGTGCCAATAACTGATGTAAAACCATTGACTTCCAGGTATTTGGATTGAGGAACAAAGCAAGGACAATAATTTGCAAAAAGGAACAAAGTGAGCTGAAAGAATGAAGAAAAGTAAGCCTGATGATCGCCAAGTCTACTTGGCGAGTCACTGAACGGCCTCTTGATTGCCTAAAGTTCCAGTGTGTCAAGCCCTGAAAGAGAAAATCAAGTTGGCGAGAGAAATGAGCAGTCTACGGATCGCCAAGTGGTTTCGTGATGCAGTGTTGGATTGCCCAAAGTTACAGACCTTGAGAATGTTGAAGTCCAAGGCAGAAGGGAGATGGAACTGACCAATGGATAGATCGGCTAGCCCGACTTACTTCGCCGAGTGAATCTTCGCAGCACATTTTTGGCGACTATAAATACATTTTTGAACATTTAGTTTAGGGATAATATTCTTATTAGAATTTTAGTATTGAACTCTGAGTATTGAGACAAGTTTTCTCTAAGTTTTCCTTAGCTTTGAAGAATTGAAGTTTTTCACTTTTGAGAAATTGGAAGTTGGTCTTTGAGATTCTTCGACTTGGATCATTGTGAGGATGAAATTATTCTTACCCAGTTGATGGAAACACAATTTGGTAATGATTTTTATCTTTTTATGATGTCTAGCTAAAATCCCAATTCTTGGGGTGTGATTATGTGATTATGGAATGATTTAGTTTATGGGTATTGAATTGTTAGTTTAAATGATGTTTCAAAGTGATTTCAATCATTAATTGTGGTTCAATTTAAGAATTGAAGTTGAAATTGCAGTTCTACCTTTGTATTTTTGGCTTGCTCGAGAGAGAGGTTTTAAAACCAAGATTATTGATTAATGATCTGTGGGTATTGGGTTTTCATGGGTTCAGCTCGAGAGAGTGAATCCTAAACCCTTTTCCACACATTCAGCTCGAGAGAGTGAATGGACTAAGGCATAGGCTGTTCTTATTTTACATGCTTGTCGATGTTCGAGAGAAATTGACTTGATTCGGGGTAAATTGTTTGAGAGAAAGTTTACCTCTTCTATAGTCGAGCTTAATCGCTATTATCTAGCTATTTCCTAACAGTTTCAATTACCCATTTGTCTACATTAGCCTATAATCGAATCACATCCCAAGAACCCGTCTCATTATTGTTATTTTTGTGTTGCTTGCTACTCTTGTAGTTGATAATTAAAACCAAAACTCCCTTATTTGACATATGTGTCACCCCCTGATTTGAATTATGTTTTTTATTCGATAATGTCTATCCTTTGGATGATTTGAACATAGTCACACTTTCCTATTGTATCTTAAACATGTACCACTCTATGTGGGATTCGACCCCAACTAATTTAGTTGGGTTTTATACTAACTAGCGATCATTTACACTTAGAATTGGATGAAGTGTCCTTGAAACGTTAAATCAAAATGGCACCGCTGCTGTGGAGTGGTGTTGGTTAATATTCTTTGGTTAGTTGAATTTTGTTCTTTTTAGTCATAGTTGAATCTACTTACTTTTAGTTTTGGTTTTCATGTTGCTTGTTTAGAACTGAAGAAGGTAACATGTCTTGTAGCAACAGTGACCCAATGGACCACCCTCCTTTGAGATTGATGATTCTCAGGGATAACATTCTAACTTTGAATTAATTGGAGGGTGAGACTATTCATGAGTTGTGGCCAAGATTTAAAGATCTGTTGCAGCAGTGCCCAAGTCATGGCATTCCAGATAAGATGTTACTGGAATGCTTCTGTAGAGGTCTTGGTCCTGAGAATAGAGGGGTAGCTGACCAAATTTCTTCGGGTGGTCTCACATGACTAACCTATGCAATAGCAGCCCAACTCATTGATCATATAGCCAAGTTTAACAAGGAGACTAAGAAGGACCAAGACTTGGCAACATTGTTGGGTCAGCTGGATCTGTTG
Source organism: Solanum gracilifrons (assembly GCA_029582605.1). Lineage (NCBI taxonomy): Eukaryota > Viridiplantae > Streptophyta > Magnoliopsida > Solanales > Solanaceae > Solanum > Solanum gracilifrons. Next base: position 17,947 of record JAJOOH010006777.1, on the reverse strand, counting down.
GCCAAAATGGTTATGGAGCTGGAAGTAATGTACCAAAGAAAAGATAGGTATATCCCCCCTCACGAGAGTCGAAGGACAAAGAAGCATGAGGGTGGGCAGATAGAAGAGGTACTCTTACTCATTCATCGCAAAGTCGAAGAACACAACATAGTGTTGAGAGAGATAAGAGAGAATGTCTCAATTCTAAATCAGATGACCACCTCTCATTCCATGTTCATTAAGCTACTGGAGACCCAAATGGGTCAGGTGTTGTCTTGTCTCTACCCAAAGCCAGGAAAAGTGTGGCCTAGTGATACTGAGGCAAACCTAAAGAATGAAACCTAAGTGGGGACTTGCGTCGTGCCACGATGTTAACTAAGGTGCTTCTTGCGAGGCAACCCAAGTTTTTATCGCTTATTTTTTGTTTGGAAAATAATCATGTGTTGATTTTGTAGGTTAAAGTGTGGAATGTGTTTGAAAAAGTGCAAGTTGGCGAGCAAAATGTTCAGTCAGTGAGCCCGACTTGGACCGTCGTTGGACTCAATAAATTCCATGGTTGGAGTCTATAAAACTCGGCGAGCCCATGGACTACTTGGCGAATCGCCGACCAGGTCATCGATCATGACTTTGTCCGCCGTTTGGACCCCCGCATTAATTAGAGGTCCTATAAAACTCAGTGAGGTAAATAACCACTCGACGAGTCACCGAGTGGTTCGGTGAACAAAATTAACGTAGATGAATGGGCGAGAACTGAACGGTTTGAAGGCCAAAAGTTCAAAATCTTTCACATTCCCTCACTTTTTAACTTTCCAAACTCACACCCGCACTATAATTTCCCATATTTTTGCATTATTACCACTTCTTAGTCATTGATTGTGTGTTCGGAGTTGGATATCTTTGCCACCTATCATTTCAACTTATTTATTCGGCATTAAAGGTTAGTTTTCCGAACCCCGAACTTGTATTTAGCGGTTTTTACTCATTTGTAATTGATTTTATCGTAGTCATTTGTGATGGGCCTCTTTGAATCATAATTTTATGCTTGTGTGTGCCTATTTTGATTTGAAAATTATGCCTTTATTGCCTAGTTGTTAATTTCCCAAATTTCGTGCCTTAGAATTAATCAAAAATTGTTGGGTTGTGCAAATTTGTTGTTAGGTTTGATCGGGTGAAGTCTGAGTAACCTGCATTAGTGCCAAATGACATACTTTGCCTAATAATGGAGCGGTTGATGTCATTCTTAAGGGCTAAAGTTATCAAATGGCGAAATTTGGCAAAACCGAGGGAGAATTATGAGTATCCCAGGGTGTAGGTCTTATGGGTCTGAGTCTAATTGAACTAGTGCATGTTTTGATTTTGTTTTCAGGGGCTATAGGGTTGAATTTACAAGTCAGGAAAGTAAGCAGGTTGGGCAGTTTGGCAAGCTGAGTCAAGCTCGCCGAACCACTCGGCGGTTCGACGAATCCCTTTGATCGCCTTTAGTTTCAAGAAATTGTTGGGTTTACGTTCTGTAACTTTCGGCGAGAAGCCTGAGTTCTCCGAGTGCACTCGGTGACTCGCCAAAAGTCTTTCTTGATCGCCCTTTCTGCGCCCCTAACCCCTAAAATACACTGTAACTTTCGGCGGGCTAGTCCTTGCTCAACGAATGCTATTGGTGATTCACCGAAAGGACCCTCCCATCACCGACATTCCATTTTCCTGGAAATTTTTGAAGTCAATCATATCGGCCAGCCCGATCTAGCTCACCAAAGTGATTCAGCGAGTTTGTCTGCAACCGTTTTTCTGTAACTTTATTTGAACTATTCCTTACTTTCTATGATGTATTTGCAGATATGGCTAGACCAAAAGTGGCTGGTAGAGATATGCCGCCCCGCAAGAGGGCCAAGGGAATCAAAATCAACGAGGATGCAATTGCATCCAAGTCTAAGGCTACCAAACTTCCCACCACATGTGGGAAGGGAAAAGGGAAAGGAAAAGCACCTGCTCCTGCGTCATGGGAGGCCAGATCCGAAAGTGACTGGATCAATGCCACTCACCTCACCACTTATGAGAGTGAGAGTGAGCACCAGGATCCGTAGGCTACAACTTTCGAGCCTGAGGATGATGAGATACTAGCAGCCCAAAGGGCGGAGCTGCGATCCAAGAGGATAAATGATCCGTCTAGGATCAAGACTCCCCAGACCACCACTACTCTTTCTGCTCCAGCACAGGGTGTGGTCCTACCACTACCGGTACAGGGTCCTCCTCCCCGGTCCATGAACAGACTGAAGACTGAGGGATTGAGGACCATCATTGAAGAAAAGAGGCTCTCTAGTGATGGGGTGATAGACAGAAACCCTGAAATTTGGCGCACCATAAAGACCCGTAAGTTTGAGATTTTCACAAAACCCCGGGATTCCTATATTCCAAATTGGGTCTGGGAATTCTATACCGCTTATGGAGCCCTAGTGCCACAAAGGAAAAAGTTGGCTGCTAAATTCAAGATGGTTGATTATGTGGTTGTCAAGGGCAAGAAAGTGTTGTGTGATAGTACTAACATAAATGCTATATTGGAGTTCACCGAAAGTATTGCAGACGCCTACCAGTACAGGATCAAGACTAAGTCCTTGAAGAACATGAAAAGCTGGCTAGCCTCTCTCATATGTGATGGTACTCTGAGGTGGTTGAAGGCGGGAGCTCCAATAGAGAATAAGGACCTCCATGTAGCAGCGAGGTACTAGTTTAGCTTTATCAGTAGCACTATCATGTCATCCCAGAATGAGTCCATCCTACGCCACACAAAGGCGGCTTGTCTTCGCTCGATCATTGCACAAGAGCACATAAATTTGGGTATGGACCTAGTGTCTGTCTAGGTAAAGCTTAGTTCTTGGTCAAGGAGACTGAGATTAAGGCTTGGACCTATGACCACCAATTGTGAGCAGTGGACCCATCCACAAGGCATGGGTCTTAGCCATGGTTATTGCTTTAGGTAGATTTCCAAGGTATCCATTCACGAGGCCAACCTACGTGGTGTGGGTCCAACCATGGGCCGTGGTTGGCCCTCATGGGTGACACCTGTAAATTATCAAATTTTCTAAGCTACCGTCTTAAGGCTACAGGGTGTACATACGGGGGAACGTAGTTTGCAACTAGACATTTCTACTAGAGACTACCCTATTTGAGCCTCCATCTCAAAGTTGTCTTGATGCAAAATACAATCGCAAAGGAATAGATAACGTCAATTATCAAAACATAACATTAGTAAATGCACTAATAACTATATAAATCCAAATCATAAAGTTGAATAAGAGTAGCTCCTTTCAAAACCATGATTTCATAAATTCATTCATATAGACACTTACCTTTCTAATCATCTAAAAACATGATATCATTTCAACTTGAGAGAAGAACTTTCACAAACCATTGATCGTTAACTTAAAAGCATTATTAAATCATAGTTTCATCGTTTCATAAAATATGCATAAAATCCATCATCGGTTCATGATCGTAGTTCATGTTTTATTGATGAATGGGTCCTCATGAAATCAATTATAAACTATGTAAGAAGGTTAAATCGTGCATAATAAGATAGAACAAGATAAATTAAATCATAATTAAAAGGACCCATGGAGATTTACTGCTTTTCAATGATCTCTTTTAGGATTGGATTGATACTTGCTAACTAGACTCAGAGCATAACAAATGTCTGGGAGAGTACACATCATAGCATACATCAAACTCTCGACAGCACTAGAATAAGGAACTCGAGACATGTCATCCTTTTCTTTTCCAATCTTTGGACACATTTCAAGCCTCAAAGTTTCACCCCTTGCTATAGGAGTATCCATGGATTTGCAACTATTCATTCGAAAACGTTCCAATATTTTCTTTATACAAGTTTCTTGAGATAAACTCCAAAAAAAAATTGGAACGATCTTTTGGGATATTAACACCCAATATATAGTCTGCTTCACCTATATCTTTCATATCAAATGATTTTGAAAGCAATGACTTGACAGTTTTCACATACTCCAAATTATTTCCAGCTAATAAAATATCATCCATATAAAGAGAAAGAATTACAAAATTTCCATTGGACTTTTTCACATAGATGCAATGGTCTTCATCAATCAAGGTGAAATCAAATGACATCACCTCCTTATGAAATCTCAGATACCACTGCCTTGAAGATTGCTTTAGGCCATAAATTTATCTTTTCAATTTACATACTTTCTTTTCTTGACCTTTAACAACGAAACCAACTGGTTGTTCCCTGTAGATTTCATCATTTAATTCTCCATTGAGAAAAGCGGTCTTCACATCCATTTGGTGTAAATCTAGATATAAACGTGCAACAATAGCTAAAAGTAATCGTATGTATGTAAACTTCACAAATGGCGAAAAAGTTTCCTCATAGTCTATTCCAACTTCTTGAGTAAAACCTTTTGCAACCAAGTGTGCTTTGTGTCTTTCTATTGACCCATCCGATTTACGTTTAACTTTAAGAATCCATTTATTCCTAATAGGTTTATGTTCTTAGGAAGGTCAACTAGATCCCAGACTTTGTTGGTTTTCATGGAATCTAAATCTTTTTTCATCTCTTTTAACCATTTATCCCTTTTAGGGCTCGATAAGGCCTCTGTTACAGAATTAGGTTCATCCAATTCTGTAGGAGATACCAAGAAAACATAATTCTCAATCTCATAAGATCGTTTAGGTACACCTTTTCTTGTACTCTTACGTATTTGAAGTTCAGATTCCTCTATAGGATTTTGGGATCCATAACTCCCACTTGGACCAGGAATCATTTCTTGATCTATTGAATTATCAAGTATGTTTGACAACATTGTCTGATCTTCTGAATTCAACATTTCGTACAAAGGCTCAACTTCATCTATTTCACCCTTTTTGGGAAAATTATTTTCTAACAATCTGACATCTCATGATACAATTTCAGTATTACGTCCATCCTTTTGTTCATCGATGAACACAAACCCTTTGGAGCGTTCAGAGTACCTTATAAAGATACATTTCTTTCCTTTTGGACTTAGTTTACCAAACTCACCAAAACGATATTTAATGTATGTTGCACAACCCCACGGTTGTAGATCATTCAGGTTTGTTTTATGACCAGTCCAAAGTTCATAAGGAGTGGAAGACACTGATTTAGAAGGCACTTTGTTCAATATGTAAGTCGCAGTCAATAATGCATCTCCCCAGAAAGAGATAGACAAATTTGTTTGCGCCATCATTGATCTTGTCATGTGTAATAATGTTTTATTCGTGCTTTCAGCTACACCATTTTGTTGAGGTGTATAAGGAGTAGTTAATTGTATGATAATACCCTTTTCAGTAAATAATTCTTCAAATTGTTTTGACAAATATTCACGTCCTCGATCGGTTCTTAAAGCTTTTATGCTTTTGTCTAATTGATTTTCAACTTCATTCATATATCTTTTAAAGCACTCAAGTGCTTTAGATTTATGAGAAATCAAATAGACATAACCAAAACGTGTGAAATCATCAATAAATGTAATGAAGTATGTAGCACCAGACCTTGCCCTTACATTCATTGGACCACAAATATTAGAATGAATTAATTGAAATGGGAACTCATCTCTTTTAGCCTTCCCAAATGGTTTACGTGTAATATTTCCAGCAAGACAATTTTCACAAGTTGGTATTTCAATTTTGGTGAAAGAACCTAATTTCCCTTATTTTGCCAACCTATTCATTCGATCTTGCCCTATGTGACCTAATATTGCATGCCATGTAATAACATCAACATCATTGTTACTTGAATAACATGTCATTACACAACGGTCAACATAATAGTCATAAGTTGAAGGATTGCAATCTAATACAATAAAGCGGCCATAACGTAGTCCAAAACCATATAAAACATTATCTAGAGTTATTCTAACACCATTACGACTAAAAAACAAATCAGAACAAACGTCTAAAAGAACTGACACAGATACTAAGCTTCGTCGAATCTCTGGTGCATATAGGACGTCATGCAACATCAAAGAACGGTCACCACGCAAGTCTACTTTGAAAGTGCCTATCCCTTTGACTTCTAGTTTCACATTATTTCCCACGTAGATCCACCTTGATTTAGATGAAATTTGATAAAACTCCACAAACACCTCTCTCGACTCACATGGTCGGTGGATCCTGAGTCTACAATCCACATTGGATAAGATTTAGTTAGTAAAGAAGTGCTAGAAACATATATAGCACTTAGAGATGCTTTTAGAAATGCTACCTTTTTGGGCTCGATACATTCATGAGCAAAATGCCTTAATTCATGGCAATTGCAGCACTTCATTTTACTCGTCTCTCTTCTTGAAAACCCGTTTTCCTTTCATGGAGTTTGGCTTCTTCTTTTTCTTAAAGGGTCCTTCTCTAGTCTCTTTGTCTATCACATTTATTTTCCAAATTTTCTTGCGCTTGAAGCCTGAAGATTTTGTACCACTTGACTTTTCCACAAAGGCATTAGAAGCAGCTTTAGCAACACCAAGGCGCTCATCTTCAAGTTCAACATGGCGTGTAACATCGGAAAAAGTTTTGATGCTATCATTATGGGTCAAGTTAACCTTCAAATGTTCCCAATTATTGGGAAGAGACCGAATCACTGCCTGAACTTTTTGTTCATATGAAAGAACATGGTCAACACTCTTGAGTTGAGATATCATGTTTGACAACCCTAAGGTGTTGTTTGATATTCTGGTTATGACGTTTTTTGTAAGTGTCAAATTTGATAGTCAACAGTCGGAGGTGGGTTACAGACGTACCCCCATACATTCCTCGCAGATGCGCCCACATAGCATGAGCAGTAGGAAATTTCTCACATTCATGTATGAGGTCATCAACTACAGAACTAACTATTATTTCGCGTGTAGTGGAGTTAGCATTTTTCCAAGATTTGTAAGCTTCAAGATCCCTTATGTGTTGTGCAGTATTACACTCTTCTGGTTGATTAAAAACATGATTTATACCTTCCAAAGAATTTTGCTCTTCCAGTACATACCATATTTTACGACTCTAGAAGTCGTAATTATCACAGTTAAGTTTTTCACCTTTGTTTAAGTCAGCAATGATATTTTTTGATGCCATGTTTGTTACTGACAAATATAATTAGGCAAGAATTTTAATCAATTATGCATGCGACATACACATTCAAGCAAATTAATTCTCATAAAGATTTCCTATTTAATGTAAAATCGAAAAGACACGTATGCATCTAATCATCATCTAAAAACTAAATATTTAATCAAATTCAAATCTAATTTCTTAATGTGTATAATTAATATATTGAAGACTTTGATAACAAGGATTTTTAAGTCTAATAACATAATTTGAGAGATAAACAAACTACATAATTCATATCTTGAAAAAACAAATAAACAATAAAAATTTACAAGTAATTCAAAGACTGAAATCCTCCCACAAGTCTTCAAGACAACAAATGTAAACCCTAAAAGGCTGACTGGGCCAATTGTCATGATAAACATCAATCAATCTACTACCCCAAGGTTCACGGAGAGCGTCTGTTAAATAATCTAAGGCTCTCCAATCTGAAATTTCCTTATAATCAGTCAATTCAGCCCATTTTATTTCAAAAAGGTGAATAAAATCACGTGCTGACATATTAGGGGACATCGACTCAAACTCTTTAAAATTTTTTCTCTTTTTCCCTTCGAATGGCTCTTTGGTTCCTTGACAGATTTTGTGTCGCCCTTGGGAAACATGTCTTACAACGGCTTGCTCTCCTACCTTGTCCCTTTGCTTGACTTTGAGAACTCCCACTTGGAGTAATTTGAGCATGTTCCCGTTCAGCCATATCTTAAATGGAAACAAAAATGGAAATATGGTTAATACTATTTAATGCGACAACATATGTCACAAATTTCTCGTAGGAGACAAGGAACCGTTAAGGAATTTAAAGGACTGAGAGAATTTTTCAAGACCAATTTTAATACACATAATTAAAATTATAATCTAGTCAAAACAAGTGATCACTATTATTCATTAAGTAAAGAAGATAACTCATGGCCTTAAAAAAAATTCAAAGTCAACAACAATCTAATTTGACCACTTCAAAAATCTTATGTTAAAGTAAATAATAAAATAAATACTTTGTTAACATAAAAAAAAACTACAAAACCATTGTCTAATTTTCATAAAAAAAATATTTCTTTTTGATTCCAAAGAAAATGGTATAAGTATTTTATTAAAAAAATTTGGACCATTTTCTTTTTTCTTTTCAATCCTTAACAAAAAAGGACAAAAAGAAAATCCATTTTTATTTTTATTTTTATTTTTATTTAAATAGTGGGACCATCTTTTTTCCTCCTTAATCTTTATAGAAAAAGACAAAAAACCAAAAAAGGACGGTCCACACGTTCCAATTGGAAAAAGTTGTGGGACCATTTATTTTTCCTTTTTAATTCTGAACAAAAAAGAATATGGCTTGTCCCTTAAACTCTCTTCCAATTATTATTTTTTAATTTATTAACAAATAAATAGGAATTGACTTTTGCAAGTCCTTATTCAACTCAAAGTCTTTTTCCTTTTCAACCTATAAAATAACTCTTTATAAATATTACTCATCTTCTCCCGTTACTTCCATGAAAAGAAAAAAATGAGAAACAACAAACAAAACTTTAAAAAAAATTCATGAAAGAACCACAAGGAAGAAAAAATACTCAGGTCAGTAAATATTTTCTCTTTTTTCTACTCATAATGGAATATGAAGTAACAAAAAAAAGATCGATAATGGACAAAAATAAACCTATTTATTATCATATTTCAAAATTCTCGATTCATTCAACCAGAGAATTTCAATCATTATTCAAACATTGAACAATGTCATTTGTAGGATCTATAGAAAGAAATCGACAAATTGTGTACCATAGATTTTGCAGCGGAAAATCGACGAAATCCTTTTCTTTGAAGAATTGCTCCAAGCTAAACTTGAATCTCAAGGAAACAAGGTAAATGATTCACAAACTAAATATCTTTTGTTAGTGACTTTTTTTTATAAATGTTTGTGTTCAGAGTGTTTAGTTTTTCTTTGTTTTTCTTCTTCTGTTTCCAGAGCGTAAAGTTTCTCTATTTAAAAATAAAGGTTTGTGTACGTTGGAGAAGTTACATAGTAACTGTTCCCACCCCTATTTTTAAATTAAGACTTATCTCCTTTTTATAGTAACATTTTGGGTCTGGTCGATCCACATGGTGATCCATGACCCAAAACTTACAAATTTCAATAGCTTTTGTTGTAAGACTATCACCTAAGCTTCTCTTGCTTAGAGTTTTTTTTCTAAATCTTTGGTATATATATGCTCTGTCCCAATTCGATTTAGAATATGTTAGATCCTTAAATTTCACTCTTCCCTTTGTTCAACTTACCTGTTAAATAATAGAGGATCAGTCGATTCATTTTAGACTCCATTACAGTTCCTTATTATTTGAGAATGACGTAATTTGGTTCATGAAAATTAATGAAGTTTAAACATAAAAGGGTTATCTTATCTTTCACATTAGCTTTGTGCTGAAAACTTTGAATGTAAGTTCCATGTTTTCCTTGAGTTTAGCATCACAGTTTATCATAGCTTCACTTGCTAGTTATGAAAACTAGAATCAACTCGTAATTGTCAGCATGACTAAAGCACAGTTTTTTTTCAAGTCTAGATTCATTTTTTTCTTTCATTGGAGTTCAATTTAGTCCTTGTCCTGTTTAAGTTCCTTGGTGTTTTTTGTTGTTGAACCCTTGCTGCCAATACAAGGAGATTTAGCTATGAATGTTAAGTATTAATGAGTCATGGTGTGGTAATCTAAGTTAGATTCATATTTTGCTTCTGGTTTCAATAAGAAAATCATATCTCGCCTTTGGCTAAGTGATTCCTTCATATTTCTATTTTAATCTTTAAAGGAGAGTTTTATAGAAGCTATACTCTATTTTGCCTTAATTACGCTCTCTTTAATAGTCATCATTTGTTATTGTGTTCTTGATCTCGGCATGAGAGCCCGCTGATTTTGTGTATAAGAATGCGAAATAAATCATCTTAGGTGACCCAAGCTTGTGCGTTCATAAAATATTTGCGATTCGAAGTATGGTTTAAATATATCTTAAGAAGGTACAAATGGAGGTAGTTGTTTTGCTGGTTGCTAAAGAAGATCCTATTGTGCGTTAGCTTGAATAAGTCATATGAATATGAAGTTTTTTTTTTAGCATGGTTAGTTGTCAATCACGAAATCATTGTAATATGTGCATATCAATATAATCATCCATCGATATCAAAAGATTTAATCTTTTAAGAATGCTCAGTTGTGTCCATCATGAGATTTTTAAGTGTTCAATTATTGGGACAGTTATGGGAGTTTACAAAAATCATTATGACTTCAAAATTAGAATGAAATTATAGGGGTTTGAAATTTTGAAGTATGATTAATTGTCATATTTTTAGGTTAATAAAATTCTAGTCCAATACAGATATCATGTTTTTAAAGACCAATGAGATGTCCACTTTGATTAATTGTGAAGCTTTGCCGAACAATGAGCCTTGCTCTTGTTTACCTTAAACTCATGCGTCCACTAATATATACATATATTTTTATCTATCTAGCCTTATCATGCTTGATTGTTTAATTAGTTACTAATATTTATCTCCTTATTTTTCTTGTGTTTCATGTACAATCAGAGGGCTGAAGTTTCTACTTTGGAACTCATTATTGCCCTAAAATATTAGGTCAACATCAAGTAGGATCATCACAACACTTCGAGTCTCGTAAATTAGGAGTCCAATAATTCTTAGCCTTTCTTTCGTGGTCTTAATTATATTGTTTCGATATGTTGGCTAACATTTATTTATGTCTACATAACTCTTAAGTTTTGATATATTAAATTGCTCGTCTTTTACTTTTGAAGATTATTTATGTGACCTAATGTTAGTTGTTAACAAGATTGAAATTATATTATAAGGCCTTGGGCAACATTTTAGAACGAAAGTGATAAAAAATATTTCTTTTTGAAAATATGTTAACTCATAACATTCTTTTAGGTCTTTCAAGTTGAGGAAAAGGGAAATTATAGTTTAAGAGTTTCTAAATGAAGTTTCAAAAGGGCTAAAATAATATTCACTTAGGCCTAATTCATCACTTTGGACCTCCAAATAAATTTAGACATACATATTTTCAAGTAAACAAATAGGGAAGTAGGCTTTATATTTTTATTAGCAAAATAAAATGTAAAGTAGGTCCCAATAGTTAGGCTTGTTTCATGTTCTTTAAATTACCCCCATATCCCTTTGTACATTTGGTAATTATTTAACTTAGACAATGCTTTCTTATTAGGTTATTTGTTAACATTTTCTTAGGCGTAACTTTTCAAAGAAGTTTAAGTATGAGTGATATTTCCAAATGTTATGTACTCATTTTTTATTTGTTTAAAACAAGTGTTTAAAGTTTAAGTTTAAACAACTTAAAATGTAGATTTTTGGGTCCAAAAGTTCTTTTAAAATACTACTTTCGAAAGGAAGAAGAACATATATCTATCTTCTATACTTTCTTAAAAGCATGAACTCCCAAACGTTGAATTACTATAATACCCCCAATTAAAAATAGTTGATTTATTTTATTTATTAATTTAATCAATTTTATTATATTGAAAGTAGATACCTTTTCAAATTAAAGGATTGTGACTTTTTCAATGAGTTGTGACTTTTCCAAAGGGTTGTGACTTTTTTGACGGGTTGTGACTTTTTCAATGAGTTGTGACTTTTTCGAAGGGTTGTGATTTTTTCGGAAGGTTGTTACTTTTAAAGGTTGTGCCTTTTCTGATGAGTTGTGCCTTTTTTAAAGGGTTATGACTTTTTCGATAAGCAATGATTTTTTCGAAAGATTGTCTTTTTGGATAAGGCACAATTAACACCTATTCATAGTACTATTTGGTAGCTATAAAAAGAAGGGTTTCCTCACACTTTTAAACTACAATTTCTTAAAGTTCTCTACTTTTCTTCTTCTTAAAAAATCTCAAGTGTTATTAGCAAAAATTATTAAGTTGGAAATTCGAGGTACCTCATAAGTAAAAGTTGATGAAAAAATTGTAGCAAATCATTCATCCATTCACGTTCATATTTTTTCTTACTATTTTAATGAGTTAACAGTGACGAAAAGTTTTGGGAGAGACAATAATATTAAACATATATGAAAAAAGGCATATGATTTGGTAAGATATTTCTTCTTTGTTTTTTTTTTCTTATTATTCTTTTCCCTCAAACGAAGGAGTTTCTTCCTATTTTTTCTAAAATAATGAGTATCAACGTAGTCCATTGAATTATTAGTTTTGATGTTAAATTCACTATTTCAAAAAAAAAGATTTTCAGTTTTACTTATAATATGATTACATAGCCATGATAATAATTATTTTTAATAGATATGTACGTAAAAATGAATGGAGAATGTAAAGTGTTGGTGGCAAGATATTTAAATCAGATGAAACACTAGAGTGAATATAGCATGAACATATATTTTTGTCTTTCTTCTTCATCGGCTATGTATTGTTCCATATAATTTTTCTTTATGTCACAAAATAGATTTCTTACTAGCTATATAAAAATAGATAAGAAAATAGTGGTTGATCATAAAATGATCTTAAATCAAATTAATGATTCTACAAATAGTCCTTTACATTTTATTCATCTATTAATTTTTATTATTGAAAATTTTAAATATATTATACCATGATACAACTTCTATAAGATACTGGATAGTTTCATTAGACAACAACTATATGATATGTATGCGGCAAAAAAAAGGAGAAGACTACAATTCCACAAAGATAAGGTAGAAACTTAATAAAATGAAATATTTTTCACCATAGGTGATGTTTTTTTTTTTTGGTAATTCATATTAAAATTAAATTATTCTACTTAAGTATATATAACCATCATTAATGATAACAACCAAGTACACTTTTTTTGGTAAAATTACCTCTCTATGATAGCCTTACTCAAATATTTATAGAGTAATAATATTTTGTAAAAGATATGTTACATATAAAGATAAAATATTGAAATAGTTATGGTAATCCTTATTAGTGTCATGCGCATACTAAATTTCAAGTATGAATATTTAAGACAAAATTTGTACTTAAACGGTGTACATCATTTATGTTCATAATCTCAAGAGGAAAGGCTATTGGTAACATTTTTTTAGTGGATATTTTTTTTCTATTTTGGTTGGTTAGATTTGTTTACAAAATTGTGAGAGAAGTAAGAAATAATATTATTAAAGAAATGTCACTTTTTCCCATATTTAAACTTTGAATGTATTTTGAAATGTTTTAATGATATCTGGTCATTTTGATCTCAATATACAAGTAACTCTATGACAACATGTATTGATAATTTAAAAACATTTGTCCTATGTTTGTTCAATTATAATTATTTACTAAAAAGCTTTAATTTAGTTCAACTGCTTCACCCACCGGAGAACAGCGAAGCAGCAAAACCAAACCCAACACATCAGCGAGCTCGAAGCTCGAGGAACTGGACCATTTTTTGCTGCGAACCGGCAGCTTCAAATCAACATCTCCACCAAACAACTCTGGCAAAGCTCAAAGCTTCAGCCGTTTCCAACAATAGCAACCACTGGCGTGGCTCCAACTCCAGTAATTTCACTTCGTTTCTCTTTTTAGATCTGGCTGGAGGGGTTCAAATTCCGGTCATCTTTTACCTTTGTATTTCAGTTCAAGTTTAGTTACTATTTTGTGTTGATTATTTTCAATGTTGGGTTTCATTTGTTCATTTAGAGTATTTTCAAAAAAAATTCATTTTTTGCCAGTAATGTTTGAATTATAAATGGCCTATTTACAGACATGCTACTCTTTCTTAATTGCTTTTGTTTATTTTCTTAATTTCAATTGTTAGTGTTGATTATTGGTAGATATATATGATTGTGTTACTTTACTTTGAGCTTACATTTGCCTTATTTATTCATTACTGCTCTATTTTTGGTATGTGTAGTTGCTTTTGATTCATGATTGTATGCACTTTTACTAAGAATTTAAGCAGTTATGTTGTTGCTATTTGGTCATTCTTATTACTGTTATTTTATTTTGTTGTTATTCGGTTCTATTACTTTGTAGTGTTGTGCTCATTTGGTTTTAAATTTTTTATTTTTTACATGTATTATTTTCATCTCATTTTGTTAATTTCATATAATTTTATGTTTGGAAATTACGAGTTAAAAATGTCCAATGAGAAAATTTATCCGTCGGTTTTGGAGGCCTCCCTAATGTTAAAAGACGGAAATTTATTTTAAGTTCATATATTTTGTTTGTTAAAATTGGCCGATAAAGAAATTACCGTCAATTTCCAAGGTCTTCCATGTTAATAAGACAGGTATTTATTTTTAAGTTATTATTTAATTTATTCATTTTTATTCATATTTATTTATTATTAACACTTTTAGTAAGTATCTTTACAGGTATCCAGAGTTGCTTCCCATTGAAGTCGTTTGAATGAAGTTCGAATTATATTCTGTTATAAAATATTATAGTGTGGATGTCCATTAAACCAAGAAGTTACTCTCACCCATTATCTCCATTACTTTCCTCCATTATGAAGATAACCATAACCTCCATAACCTCCAACTTTATAACCATTATTCTTGTAACCTTTTACTTCCATAACCTCCTCCATTATATTCATGTTAATGCCATGTTTATGACTAATATTTTGTATGCCTCTATGTTACACTATAAATAGAGGCATAAGGGTTCATATTGTATAAACTTGAAGATTTGGTGAACACTTGAAAGAAAGAAAGTTATCTTACATTGTTCATCTTGTCTTATATTCTTCTTGTCTTCATCTTTATATTATTCTTTTGTTCTTAAGTTTTAGAACACGTTATCAGCACGAGTTGCTCATTCTCCATCAAGAATCAATGGTAGGTATTTCTTGATTTTTATGAATTATCCTAGTAACTTTTCGGTTGCACGGTATACTTCATATCTTATATATTATTTGTACTAACAAAACTTGTTTTGTGTTTATTTTAAAATGGTTAGTAAATTATGATAATCTTTATAACAATGTTGAGAGAGACTATTAAAATGTTTTAATTTATTTTAACTTGGGATTTTATATGGTTCCAACATGTTGTTCTAATTAATTAGTTTCGTTCATTTTTACTCAATTTTAAGTCAAATCAGATTATATTTATGGTATTCAATATTTATTTTTTTGTAATGTATTTGGTTTATTAAGACATTAATTGAGGGAAAGATGGTGAATTCAAGTTTCACCGCACCAAGGGGGTAAGACATCGAGTAAAGTCTCGGTGCACCATGATAATAAGAAATTGGGTTCAAGTCCCAGTGATTTATGAGCAAAGGCGTCTTTATATGGGTAAGACACTGGGTTTAAGTCCTAATGCACTATAGTGATGACATGATGATGACTAACATAAAGTTATATACTTTTGATTGGAAGTCATAAAATTTGCCCAATTAATTTGCTCCATTCTCTTATGTGAATGTGGTACCAGTGCATAATGTGTCTGAAAAATGACAAGTGGTAGAATGTATGAATATGGGTGTGGTAAAATGTTAATGGTCATCATTGTGGTAATTAAAAGGAAGAACATTATGGGTTCTTAGACGGTCCTTCAAATGTAAAGGAAATTTTGTCCATCAAAGTGGTATGAAAGGTTGTTGGGCACATTGTCTCTTAATGTGGTCCTTCAAATGTGAATGTAATTTTTATCCATCAAAGTGGTATGAAAAGATATTGGGCACATTGTTGTTGATGCAAGCCAATTTGAAAAGTTTTGTAAATCATCCATCAAAATAAAGGAATACAAAGTGGTAGTACATTTGGTACATTTGACCTCTTAAAATGATGTTGAGGTGAGTCACATAAATTTGATAATGCCAAAGCATGACAATGAGTTTCTAATAAAAACTTATGGAGCATGCACAAATGGTTATGGTTCATTTCTTGAAGAAAATGTTACTTGTGTTCGTATGGATAAGGACATGTTCATGTATGGTTGGATAAATGTCACATCTCACCTCTACGGGAGGTTTGAGATATTGAAATTATTATTTTTTGACATAAATGATCATTTTGGTCATATACTTTGAGTACTACACAATTATTGTGGTATGTTTTATTATGAACTATTAGAGGACAAAAGAAAGAAATAATTCTTTTCTATAAAGGTTGTGGTCATGACCAAAATAAATGTTGTTGTGTGGCAACACAAATTTGTCATTGGTTGTCAAGAAATAAGTCTTGCATGTAATAATTTTAACAATGACAAGAATTATAATTTTTTCCTTGAAGGAGATAGTCACCATAAGAATGGTGTTGTCAAATTTGTGGCAGTACACAAACTTAATTAAGAGTTTTGGAAAAACTAATTTGTTACTATCCAGAAATGAAAATAGTTCATAATATTGAGGTTGTAGTAAGTCTCAAAAGAAACTTTATAAGTTTCGGAAGAATTGAAAACAAAAACATGATATTGAGACTGTAAATTATTGAAAGATTAAATATCTTCAGATTACTGCAATCAAAGAGGGTTATGAATATTTACATAAAAGGTTACCCGCCTTTCGCTTGTTTGTTGTATACAAATATAAGCATGATGATGGAATCGCATGCAAAAGTAAACTAGAAGTTACTAGAATAAATATCAGTTGGCATAACCGGTTGACCATTTCAGTTCAAATGTGATGCAAAAGAATTGAGAATTCATGGGGTTATATGTTGAAAAAATAAAATATTCTTCAAGAATTATCATGTGTTGCTTGTTCTCATTATAAAATTATCATTGTACCACAAAGGTTGGGATTGAATCCCCTGAAATTTGGAACATATAAAAAGGTGATTATGGGCCCGTTCACCTGCCATGTGGACCGTTGAATTTATGATTTAATAGATGCATCTATGGTATGGTCACACGTGCATTTGTATCAACTTACAAATTGGTTTTTGTAAGGTTGTTTGCTCGAATTGTTAAATTAAGAGCACAGTTCCAAACTATAAAATTATGTTGATAATGTTGGTTGGTTTAGCAGAAATTGTATGCCACCAATTATAGCTAGACCAATGATTATGAGAACAAATCTCTCAAATAAAATTTGGTATGAAATGAGTTTATTTAACGTGTACATCAAGCCAATAAGGTTCTCTCATCACAATTGGTTCAGGGTCAGGAACCAAATAATTTCCATCTAAAAATTTGATGTGTGCACATATGATTTTATTGCTCCACCACACACAAAGATGGATTCCCAAATGAGGTTGGGGGTGAATGTTAGATTTCCTAACATTAAGGGGAGATATGTTTAGTAGCTGAAATTATGTGTGGGGTGAATTATCTAGATCTTCGTTAAAAAAAATGTGAACTTGAAGTTCACGAGATAATTCATTTGCAAAATGTTGCAAATAATTTGCCAGATGTATTTGCTGACCTGATATTTTAATTAAGCTGCAAATGCTCCAATAAATAGTCCTTGAAGGACATAGTCTATGGTATGCTAGAAGCGTGATAGACCAATCGATTCCAAACGTAAAAATCCTTGAGCAAGGAGAAGAGCAAATTATTAAAATGGTCATGATAATGAGGTCAGTGTTTTGAAAGAACACTATGACATAACACTTTATAAAACTTTGGCAAAGGTTTAGGTACCTGAAAATGATGAAAAATGAAGAGATCTCGATAAGTTATGTCGTATTGGAATCGAGTCAAATGACCGTCGACGGTATCTTTGTTATGAAGTAGCACTCAATGCCATAAGTGGTTACGAGGATCTTAAATCCGAATCTGTCATATAATGTGGACAGATAAATGATTGGCCAAATAAAATGCACTATTCAAGTATATTTTGTTTCACTTAGAAAAGTGATGTTTTTGAACTTATAGTTCATAGATCAAAATATATGTCAGTGGGGTACAAATGAATCATTGT